>PXIH01S0000560.1:47271-61466 GCA_003024985.2 Euperipatoides rowelli
AATAGGCTCCATACTTTGGACCAGCTTCTCAATTCTATTAATTTAAAAAATATATATATATATAATACAACTAAATTAATATGCAGTTTGTTTAAAACAGAAGCTTTTAACAAAGACATAACACTTTATATTTAGCGGTTATTAAAAAAAAAAAAGTATAAGTCAATTATATAACTTAGAATTTAAGAGTCGATAAGCTTAATGGTAAATATCAAGTTTACGATATACAGTTATATTGTATATTATGAGTTAAAGCGTTTTTTGTAGGCTATTAATCTATTTTCTTTGTGTGTGTTACACTTCCCTCTCTAATTCTTTTCACTTACTATACATTTAAAAAATGTTACATGCTTCCATAGTTTTAATTTGATATCTTTTGATACCTGTATACATTGAAATATACTGTATTTATTTTTATTGTATTTATTATGTAACAAATTACCTGGAATAACACCTTAGTGTAAAGAAGCTGCTTTCAATGAACAACAAATATCTAGAAATCCCAACAAAATTTTCGTAAACCAAATAATTGCAAAACTATTAAACGATGGCAAACCCGATTAGACATTAACACTTAAAAAAACAAAACATGTCGGGTTAATGAATTCTAATACATTTTAAATCATTAAACTGTTATATAATGTAACTATGTTATTTTCTTAACCTGAATAAAATTAATTAATTAAAAAAAAGAGAAAAGACTAGAAATGTGCGTAAATTGGTCCAACAGTCGGCAAATAAAAGGATTTAAAAAAAAAAGCAATATTAACTTGGTTCTTTTTTCGTTGACAGTTAACTCATTATTATATGTCAAGTTTTATTAATTTTCTTAGATTAATTTGAAGATAGTTTGAGATTTTGAATTAAAATTTAAATTATTTTCAAAACTAAAATCATTTATGCAAAATTGATATACTGTATATGAAATGACAAAAAGTGACCAAAACAGTTTTTTTCCTCGATTTCTCGTAACACTCCCGTTGATGTGCTGTGGAACACTGGTATGTGGCTTTATACTTCTACTTCAGACATTTTTCCTTCTATGCAATATTTACATGTTACAAAGTTCAACAAGGTGAAATTTCTAAATTTTGCATCATATACTCGTTTTCTAATAATCTAATTGCATAGGGATCCCTATTGCGTAACCTTTCTATGCCACCCATGTATACAATTATTATTTCAATTTGCTGAATTGATAAAGCTTGAGAGTAATTTATGTGTGTATAGTGATGTGTTTGTATCTTTTATGACTATTTTCTTATTACTTTTTTCTATATAACCATCAAATTATTAAATGTAATATACTGTAGAATGCCGAGCAAGGGCGCTTGCACTCTTATCATTCATTTGGGGGGAAATGGGGTGGCGCTCTTGTTCGGCTCCATGCTAGTAAACCAAAATACATTGCAAAACTGACCAGGCGCTCTGGTTTGTCTAGAATCAAAATTCCTTAAAAAGATTGTTTTTCAAAACATGCTTCCCAAAACTTTAGGAAATTGGCTGGTACACACTAAAACATGACGTCACACATCAATAAAGGTTGGCTGATATATATATGCCAAATAAGAGCGCCGTTTAAGTTAAAACTTTCACTTTTTAATTTACAGGCTTCTTTCGTTCTGTTTATGAGGATTCAACGTTATTTATAGAAGCTATATTTATCTATATGACGTAAAACACATTAAAATGACATCACAGCATAATAATGTCAGATGGTGACATAAAATTTTTACATGGCACTGTCCTGAACCTTAGATTAGGTAAAATGAAGCAAAAATCTAGGGAAGTGCTCTTGTTTGGAAGCCCTTGGATTTCTTTCAGAGTGATAAGTCAAAGTGCAGTGACTTATTCGGCGATGGCACAGTTTACCTATGTTTTGCCAAGAAATAGGGGTGGGGAGGCACCCTTGCTTGGTGTGGCGCTCTTGGTCGTCATTCTACGTAGCCTAACTGAACTAACTTCTTAACAGATAACAAGTTTCCTTCTAGTTTAGTTACAAAAAGAACATCCAATTCTCTTACCTTGATAGTATTTCCAGCCGCTAGTTTCACATGTTCCGTTTTCTCATATAGTTCATTTAATAAAAAATTATTAATTACCTTCATTGATTTGAAGCACCAGAGTCAATGAACCAGCCGATCATGTTATTTCCAGCATTAGCATGGAAACCTACAGTAAGCATTCATCCCCTTTTGTACTTTGTTTCATTGTCACTTTGGTTGCAATAGTGGCATGTATTTCGCGGTGATATTTTTTCTGATTTTTTGTGATCGGCAGTCTTGTTTCATGTTACCTTCTTGTCCACAGTTATAACATTTAAATGTTGGCCTATTATCTTTGCTATGTTTTCAGAAGTTTCAGATGATCTGCTGGCATATTCATTTCTATTCTCCCTTCGTTTATCACATCTATTAATTTTATTTTTACATACCGTAGTCGAGAGTTAGTACTCCTTCTTGTCTAGCCTCAGGGCAGTTAGAAGGCCCCCTTACATTTTGAGTATGCTGCACAATAGTCTAGCTGTTACAGTACATGATCTGTTAAATTCTGTCATTCCTCAAAGCTGTTCAACGATTTACGTCGCGCCATTAATGCAAGTATCCATATTTTGGCCTACTTCAAGTCCCATACTATATAGTTTTCTCATTAGGTACACTTTTCTATTCAGGTTTGGTCATTAATATATTTTCATTAAAGCTTTTCACATCTCTCCTGGGGTTTTACATTTCCATGTATGGATCAATCATTTTCAACTAAAAGTGATATAGTAGCCAAGGCCTGTTTATTATGTTTCTTCCATGTGGTCATCATAGGCTTAGGAGTTACCTACTCCAGTATTTCCATAAGTCATCCATGGATATTAGCATCTCCATTTTATATTTCCATGTTTGGCTGTTCTGGCTAATAATTTTGTCCTATATGATCTTGCCTCTGCTGCATTCAAGATTAAATTTTGTTTTGTTTAACAAAGGAAAAAAAACAAAAACAAACAAAATGGCACTTGAAGATAAATGTGCACGCACCAAAGTTTTACCTTTTCATTTGTGGTTATCTGGGCACCATAACCTATTGAATTTTATTTTATGCAGCTAGACTCAAACCTAGCTCACTTTCTTTAACTTAAAAGGCTATAAAATAAATAAGTAATTACATTTAAAGTTAAATCCTGAGCAAAACCCAAGAAGTTTTGACAACCAATTAGTGTGAAGCCAAACTAAAATAAGAATGGAACATATACTATATGTAATAGGATAAGTAACTGCACATCCCAATACAGAAGAAGGCAAAGCTATCTTGCCTCATTTAGTAAAACTAGACCAAATTTGATTTGATAAAGAGATCCCAGTGAACAATATTAAAAATATGGACTCAATCAGTTAACAATTATACATTACAAGTTATATGTAAAACAATACACAAACATTAAAAAAAAACCTGAATGAATGCATTGTAGTTTATCAATTCATTTGTTGACTTAGTTTTCCAACAGTAAGGTGTGTGAGAGTAAACTTGAGAGTTTGGGTATACTAACCACTTAAAGGGTGGAAACCGGCATTAAAACTGGCCTGTAACTCAGTTTTTCATTGATTCTAATGGTACACTACTTTACACCATAGGAGGAAAAATATTTTAGAGAAGTATGGAGATTCATTATGTGTTGACGGTTTATGATAAAACCCCTCGTAATGCCCACTAAAGTTGCTCATTAGGGCATTACGAATGATTGAAAATTTCACTAATCTATTTTTGATCATTCTCTGATGGCCAACTTGTTGCTTATGGAGATCGACTTTTTTAAATTGAAAGTATTCATGAGCTACCATAAAAAAAAAAAAAATAACGTAATTGAATTGCTAAGATTTTTTTTTAGCATTATTATGAAAATTTTCTTTTTTCTTTAGTCTATTATCAGCAATATTATGAACATTTTTTTTTTCAAATAACTAACACAGAGTAAATATAATGTATTAAATAATATTGTTTTTGTTTCCTTATATTACCAATCAATAACTTAATAAGGTAGTTTAATAATTTCAGCAAAATTTCTGCCAAATTAAGTAAAAATCTATCGACTTTTTATGTTGTCCATGCTAGTTTGTTTTTCTCTCAATTTAAAGATACGGTACTGTAAATAAAGACTAAAAAAAAAAAAAAAAAAATTCTCTTTGCATTCTTATACAGTAAATAATAAAGGATTGAAGATAAAGAGCTGGCTTATTTGGAAATAAATATTTGGAAAAACTTGAAGGAATTTAAAATACAGCCACGTTTTTTTTTTAACAATGTAGACAGCAGCATCCAGAACTAATCCATTAACATTGAGTAGGGTGGATTGGTGTTTTAATTTCTGAATGAGTTATGTACTTGTTTACTTGGCTGTCTAATTTAAAATATTTTTATTAAATGCCTTTCTGTGAATATTAATAAATAAACATAGTAGAATGTTAATTCAGTTATTCATATTCTTAATTATAATTACATTTGATTACTTTTTTTTATATTCATTAATTTTTTTTAAATTCTGTAATTAATGCTTGTAAATTGATTACAATTGTTATACAGTAGCTCTTGCGATCGACCGATAATGGCTTGGCGATCAACCAGTCGAACGCGATCCCCCTGTTGCCCCTCCCCCTGGTATATAGCAAAATGAATATTACGATGACAAAAATGTGCATAAATTATTCTAACGCTTAAGATGCTTTTTTGAGCATGAACAATTTATTAGCATTGTCTTGCCTAGGCAACAGTTTATCTTATAGATTGTCTGGCCATCTCCTCTAAAAGTTCAAAATCTAGTGAACCACTTTACATCGAACTTAACATGCATACCTGTGTTTAAAAAAATATCATTTAAAGATGTCTAAATTGTACATTTCATTTCCCCCAAACTTAATGAATAAGATGAAAATTAGGGATAAAAATATATGAATGAATCATGACTGCTAATGGATGGAGTACCTCCCAATTGTCTGAGAATTTCTTTTTACAATTTTAAAATAAAAATTGGTAAACTTACTGTGCACCTTCAAACACCGGTAGAGATGAATCCTGTGTGGCATTAATGCATTCATTTTCTATACTGCAAACAAACGATTGTAAAAATGGCAAAGTGCCAGCACTTTGCATTGCTCGGGCTTTGTAAGCACCTAAAATAAATTTATTAAATGTAAATAACAAAGAAGAAAAAAATTATGGTAACATAGTATTTAAATATGTGAAATTCCAGCCACTTAAGACATAACAATAGAAAAATGTCAAACATCCAATTTGCTATTTACACTTAATATTGTCAAGATTAGGTATTGTAACTTCCCAGCTATCTGCCTATTAACTCAATTTCTCTGTCTCGCATTTGAAACCTTAATTGTTGTCATTATAATACCGGTAAATCAGATAATGTTTTCACAAATTATAATAAAGAAATCAAAAACGTATATTTTATTTTTAACATCATTTTCCCCCCAAGCAATGCTGTAGCTATTTAATTATAAAGATAACTTATCTTTTCAGTATGAAATTTCTTTGCGACATCAGCATCATGTTGTAAATGACCTAATAGAAATTTCTATACTATATTTGTAGGTATGTACTTTAAGTGTAAATGAATAAATGTGTGCATAATTTTAAGTGGTTGTATCTGCTTGTTTGTCTATATATGCATGTGTATTATTTATTTTCAAGAATTATTTACACGTATAACATTTAGATGATGATCAGATAAAGATATAAACTAATTTGCCTAACAATGTTAGCCCTTTCTTACAACAAAATTAAAACAAAAGCAATCTACAACACACGTTCATCTTCCAACATTACTTTTCCAATTTTCATGTTTACTGTCATGAAGTTGGCTTTATATTGCTCCTTATACATTTATCTATCTTCGCTTTAAAATTTGCTATTGAATCCTCAAAGCACTTCTTTGGAAGATCATTCATATTTTTAATTTTTCTTACCAATTAATTTTGAAATTGTCCCTTGTAGTTTTATTATAGCTTTTTTTTTTTAAAAAACAATTTTCTAAACTGCTCTATTTTCCAAATCAATTATTTTATTGAAAAAATGTAAAAAATAGGTAAATGCTTGATTAAATTACTGTTAATCCTTAGCCCAGCATTGGTTATAGGATTTATTACGATTTAATTGATGAAAATTAAATAGACATTTTACTAATGATGGATACAGCTAGTACTCGTAATGTACAAAAATAAAAGGCTGAAAACAATGAATTTGTCACCAGTTAGTTTTTATGTAGAGATGCATGACGTTTTACATACTATATTTACTTTAATCATATCACATCATTCTTATCATATTGCCTATCTGTAATTGGCTTATGCCTATGAATTTATAAACTACTATAAATTGAATGTACAAGGATTTTAATTATTTCATGCTAAATCCATCCAACTTTAGTTTCCATAAATTTCTCCATGTACAATGCAGTATATCTTATTTCAATGACACAGCAAATAATAGAATTGATTACAAAGGCCGACTAGGAACAATTAATACATTATTTTAATGTAACCTATCTTCATAAAGCCACAAATCATAGTGATCTAACACATTTCCACCCTGGTTTTAAATCAACTTTAAAACTAGATTGCGGAGGGGGAAAAAAACTACCATTATTTTTTTAAAATATGTAAACGGTTTTTAAGCTTGCCTGATAGAACTTTTATCTATCTATTAAACATCTCTCAAATTTGGCATGATAGTTGAAAAACTATGTGTATCCATACTGACTGCAAAAATAATAATGCCTTAATTTTTTTTTTAAACAGCACATTATTTAAAAAACAATTAGCTTACATTGTGGCCTTAAATCTGGAACAGCAGTACGTCTTAAAGCCATAACAATAAGAAAAACCATGAGCGGCCATAATAGTTCAAGAAAAACTATTACCTAGCAAATAAAAAAATAAATTAAATTTAACACATTTTGGCAAATATGCGGATGTTTTAATAAACTGATACTAATAAAGTATAGACTACATACAGTAGCCTATATTCTATTTACATGTGCGGTACTTAGTCTATATAATACAGTATATGTGCTGTAGATACAGTAGCCTACTGTATACAGTATAAATAGGCTACATACGTAATACTGTAGTATATTATGTATATCTTAAATTCTATACTGTATGTACAGTATATACGGTACTTAATAAACTGCAAAGTTTATTTGAAAAAAAAAAAATTCCGAGTACAATTCAAAGTCTGGCAGCTAGTTAATAATTTAACAGATGGCATACAGACTTCCATGCATGTGTCTATTTTTTTAAAACGTTTAATGACATTTATAAATACGGTAGTTTATTATTTAGATTATAATGAATAAAAGATTTGGCATTTTTTTATCTTCTATAACTAGTGATGTTAATGAAGTTGTATTTAAAAAAAGCATTAACGTAATTATCAACACGGTTACTATCAGCACCACCTGAAATATGCAGCACATTAATTGCTATAGATTTAAACAATATCAGTATACTATACACAGTAGGCCTATATAATTTGCATAATGTCAATTACTAATTAATACATTAGAAATTGAATCAGCAAAAGTCAAACATTATTATTATAGAATGTGCATAAATTAATCACAAAGAAGGTTAAATTGAATCATTGCTTAGGAAGGACCTGAGGATGTAGGTTGAATTACAAGGAATAAGTACCATCAAAATTAAAAAAAAAAAAAAGTTTAAACTGTGCAATTCAAAGAACCACAGAAGATAATGTTTATAGCTTGGGTTCATAAATGTGGCATTCCTAATGTAAGGCAGTCACAAAGTTGAGACCTTTCGAATAAGTTCAAATATACAGTAGATAAAATTGATTGTGATAGATATTGAGGTAAAGATTTAAAAAAAATTATTGTAGAATTTGTAAATGCTTTAAGTATACACATTATGTACAGTATATACTTTGTAGTTTTTATTTCAGCATTCCTTCAATCTCTATCATATTCCTTCCCAATAATAACAAAAAACTTTAGGCTAAAATTTTAGAAATTAAGATCTTTTGATGATTGCAGGTAGATATTCAGTCTTAAATTTGAGACATTAAAAAAAAAAAAAACAGTAAGAATTTTAATTGCAATAATATTTAACTCCTTTTCTTTGAAGAAATAACTATGGCATAATTTACAGTTTTATTTTTTAATACTTACAGGTTGTCTTTTTCGAAGAAGGAAATTCTTGTATAAAAGAAGCCCAAACTGTTTAAAAGGATTCATTATTAATAGAAATACAAGAGCCTAAAAAATAAAAAAGTAATTAATGATTTACATTAAATTAAAATATATTAAAATCATTCCCTCAAGATTTTTAAAGAACATCACCTATGGATTGCGAAAAGGAAGATCCACTCACACCAATTTATTGGTCACATTAGATGAATGGACAAAATACCATGATTAGTCTACAAAATTCAGTTCTATTCACTGACTTCACAAATGCTTTTGACACACCAAATCACATTTTATTACTAAATGAATTATACCATCTCAATTTTGACTGTTTACTTAAAAGAACGTAAATTGTCAAAAATAAGTAAAACGGCATTAAACACTTTGCTCTCACCTCAAGACCGGATGTCACAGGGAGAAATATTGTCTGCAACCCTTTTTAATGTTTACTAGATCTTTTAAGCCCGTTATAAGGGCATCCAACCTTTTTTTTTTTGGTTTTTATATCAGTGATCTAAGAGAGAAAACATTTTTTTTTTAGTTTCAATATAAGCCATTAGATGGCGCTGTTACTGGCTTCTAAACCCAATCATATTCCAATTAAGAAATATGATGTTTCTGATGCACATGAATGCTCTGGTTGAGGTATGCCCTCAGATGACAATGATCTCAAGATTTACAAACATAGAAATCTTGAAACAGACATTCAGAATTACAAAATAATGACATATTTACAGAATGGACTAGCAAAAATGATTTACAACTTAAAATTGACAAATACATCATTCTCAATATCGGCACAAAAATTTAGACCACAAATACTATATTGATAAAGTCATACTAAAGCAAACTAACTACTACAAAGACATGGGGTAACTATTGACAATCGTTTAACATTTTCTAAGCACTGTGACGTGGTTATATAAAAAATGAGACAAAAAAAGTGTAGTGTCCAAAAACTTCAAGAAGCTTTAAATATTTATGTACAACATACTGTAGACCAAAGTTCTTTGGTGTACTCCTATACTAACATAGATGTTGAAAGATTTGCCAAGTGTTTCAGAGCACCAACAAAAAAAATTCACAACTTTAAAAATACCCCATATAAAGAGAATATATAACCTAAAATGAACAAACCCTCGACAGAGAAAGATTAGATATGAACTGTCTAAGCTTATAAGTTATTATTAACCGAAGTCAATATATTTTCACCAAATGTAAATTGAATTGAGGGCATAGTAAAAAATTGCTTTACATCTTACACGGGACATGTGTTAAAACATTTTTTTTGTCATTAGATGATTAGAGTAACGTCTTGCTGGAATGCTCTACCTCATTCCATTGTGAGCACTGAGAGTTTTGTTAAATTTAAACAATTATTGGATGAATATTTGCTAACTTACAATCGATTCCAGTCCCTAGTTTCTAAAAATTAGTATACTGAAAAGTCCTCGAAGACTGACTATCTGTATGACTGTTATTATTATTATTAAAGGTAAAAACAATATTGAAAAAAACTACTCTAACAATGTAGATAATAGAAAACCAAAAACTCCAGCTAATAGGCTAAATTAAAAAAAAAATTAAATTAAAAAATTGTAATTTGAACTCTAAACAGAAATGGCTAAGTACAGAAAGATCTAAGCAAATGTTAGACTACAATGACAAACATAATCCTTTACAAATTAAGGATAACTCCAGTTCAAATATTTAGGGAATATTGTTACTTGGGCCATTTTTCAGAAAAAAATTTTCTCCAACAAACTACCCATTCAATTCTTCCCAAATTTTTTTCAGTTATACATTGTACTTTTCCCCATCATTTAGAAAATTATCAAATTATTCCAGCAATATGTAATGAAAGTAAAAATATAATTGCATGTCAACTTCTGTACAAACGATCCAAAGTTAAACCTATAGTTGTACCAGATTACAATAGGCTAAATTAAACATTTCTAAATTTGATACTTATTTTTTTGTTGGATAAATTATTTATGCTCATACATGTAATTTAAAATTAGACTGGGATAAGTAGTCAAAGTATTTGGGATAAACAAAAAGATAGAAAAGTAGTAGGCCCTATAATTAAAAAATGTAATCCAAGAATTAAAAGAAAAAAAACCTTAATTACTTTTTAATTAACATCATTGAAGTATTCAAATAATAGTAATATAAATAAATACCGTACTTGCCATATTAGTATAATATACTGTAATAATGAATTATGAAATAATGTTTAAGAATCACATGCTTCGTGTCAGGTCTACATATTGTATGAATTAAAATCTACATTAAAATAAATTTGTGGCAGCTATCGCTCAGAACTGCTTATAGCAGTTGGTAATGTCATTATCATCAGGTAAAATTTGTTTGTTGTAAAAATTATTTTTAAAACTTAACTTCAAAACCATCAGATGTAGATTCTAAAATTTCAGCNTAATGTCATTATCATCAGGTAAAATTTGTTTGTTGTAAAAATTATTTTTAAAACTTAACTTCAAAACCATCAGATGTAGATTCTAAAATTTCAGCTACATAATGCTTTTTAATCTCCCCCCCCCCCCCCTTTATAGCTCCACAAGCACAAAATCTCCCCTTGTCACTCCTGCGGCATTAAATTATTCTTCTTTGCCTTGATGTCACGATTGAATTTGTCTAACGATGATTCTTCATCATTATTTGAATTATTCAAAACCAAATCTTCATGTAGTTTGGACCGGTTCAAGGTACAAACAAATTATCGACCCAAGGTACAACCAGGTGCCATTTTTTAAGCAAAAAGAGCTGCAGCAACAAGTAGTATTATGTTTCATCAAAAACCTTCTATAAGAAAAATAAATAAAGATACTCACTACACTTTGATTGGTTTCATAAACTCATTAAGTAAAAAAAATTTTTTCATTCCAAACTTTGAACTGAAAATTTACATTTGACTGTAAAATAATTTTTTTTTTGCAACAAAATGGTTAGCTTATGAAGCATTAAACACAGTAGAGTAACTCCTAATGATAGAATGGCAACTACTTTCTATTAGTTTCCGATTCCTCCATTAGTTGACAGAGATATATAAACTGATCCAAGGTACATACGGTCACAAGGTACAACACTCTTCCCTACATAACCTGGTAGTGGTAGTTTTCCTTTTCATAAAACAAACCGACACATAACTTGGCAAATTTCATACCTTCCTTTAACCTATCTCAAAATTTAAATTTCTATTACGCGTCAAAAACTACTTTGATCTAGTTTTACAAATTTTGATAAGTCCTCAAATAGGGCCCTAGAGGGTAATGTCATCCGCAAACAATTGTAAATTAGACTACAATTGCAAATCAAAGATTGGATTGATCATTTGAAAATTACATGAACCAATGAGGTAGACTATAATTTGTTAGCAGTCCTGAGGAATCTTGGCATTTTTACATAATGCTTTCTGTTCAGTAAATAATTACGGCAATGAACTAAGCAATGTAACCTTGTAAAATCGGTAAAACCTCTAAACTGCTCATCAAAATTTTGTTAGATTTGAATGCGTTTGCAAGGTCAATTGATGTGATCATAGTAATATTTCCCTATCCCTTTTATCTCTAGTATCATTAATCAATTTGGTCATGTATGTGGTTGTAGAAAAAGCACAAAAACCACTCTGAGCATCATTTATCAATTTTCTGATTCTATAAATTCAGTAAATTGTACAATGACACTCTTTTCCAGTCTTTCCCAGTAATGGATATATTGAAATTGGTCCAAAATTCTCAAGATCACCCCCCCCCCCTTCATTTTTATGAATGGGTATTATAAAAGACTTTCCAAATATCTGGAAATTTTCCTGATAACAAAGAAAGGTGGACCAAGAACAATAATGGTTTAATAACTGGTGAATATTTTTATAATGTTAATTCCTATTCCATCTACTCCACAAGATGAATCCAGAATTTTATTTATGTTTAAAAGAGTATCCTCTGAAGTCTGAAATAGGTTTAAGCTCATATTTAGAAATATTTTACATGTCATGTTTGTGTCCAGTAGCCAAAAACCCATTGAATGATTCGGTGATACTAATAGTGTCTTTTATTTTCTAGTAATTCATTTGTCAGCAACCAAGTTTTTTTTATATCCCCCTTTGCTTTAATTCTTATTTATAAGATCTTTTATCTTGTTGAAGTTTGTGATTTAATAATTTTTATAATCAGCCCAAAGATTGTGATTAGATAGAGCTAGTGCTATATTGTTAATGAGTAACAACAGTTCATCAATCAAAGTGCTCATGGATTTTATGATAATGTTTTTTTTGAAGTTTTCTTTAAAGGAGCATTATGTTTAACAGTATTCTCCCCATAAATTTTACCAGCCGGGTAGAATGAAGCAATACCCGGGTGTACAATTTTTTTTTAATTGTTGTCTTGTTTTGCATACAGAATTTAGTGTGTATGAGAGTGAATATCATAAGCTCTCTAGATTGGCTTGTAATGCAAGAAACCAAGCTGGTATTGGGAGTCTTGAGACTAGTTTGATTTTTCATCACAATTATAAATGTCTTAAATTAGTTATCCATTCCTGCTCATAATTTCCCTTGTCAATTGACAAAATTAATTAGCCTGGTGGTCATTAAAACCAGCCAGGTGGCGCACCCGTCCAAAATGTCCTGTGGAGAACACTGTTTGTGTCCAGTAGTATTCTATTAAAAAGATGACCAATATCTCCAATACTGTCCAGTAAAGCTATGTCGTGCCAAGGGCTAGTTAGCAGATCATATAGAAAGTTAGCAGACACATTTGTAATGTCAAAATATTAAATAATAAACGATTTCAGTGATATCTTAACCCTTGCCACTCCACTGAATTCAGAGAATTTGGTTTCTACAGCTCCACAAGAAAAATGAATTTTTTTTTTAAAATTAAGATTAATGTTCTTTTAAATTTTTTTTTTAAATCTCTTGGGATAATTAAAGACAAATATATTTGGTGTCTTTAAAACTAAAAAAAAAATAGTAATTGAAGCATATTTGAATATAATAATTATTGATTATGAAATGCAAGGAAATGAAAATGACGATTCATAATCGGCTTTGGAGTGCAACTATTAAATTAAAAATGGTAATTGAGAATCGACATTAGAGTGGAAAGGGTTAAACCTTAAGGCTACAGTAACTCAATCCCCAACTTATGTTAGAGCAACGAACTACTGGTCGAATACAGCGACAGGCAAAAAGTAATTTTTACAATTTAATGACGACTCTACATCAAATGGATGCATTGGTAGACTGGGCCACCAGGAAATCAGGAATTTACTGAGGGATGTTGGATTTTTTACGGCAACATTTAAAATTTTTTCCATACCTTCCTTCCCCCTTTTATGTGGAACGTCCTCCCTTCCCAAGCACTGGAGCAGCGGGCAAATTTTCTAGGTTGATCTAATGAGCCAGTCCTTAATGAGTGGGTGAACCAATGTTGAAAGCAAGAACATACTGTAGGTGTACCGGTACCAGAGATAACACTACTTAATGAACTGTTAACAGTTGATGTCGAACCCCAAGACTATCACACACACACACACACTGACACATAGGATATTAGATCAGGTGATAAATCCATAGAAAATTATAGACTCAGCACTACTATTTCATCTCCAACAAAAATATTTGAACAAATTAGGTAACTATGCAACATTCTATAATCACTAACAGTCTATGATTATTTATTCTAAAACTTTAAAGTCAAAGGGTTTATACTTAGTTCCTAGAAAACTAGGATCACTAGGTTAAAACTTTAAATACAATATAACCAAAAACACGATTATAAACACGGCACATCAAACAATTTATTTATCAGATTTAATTAGACATGATTTCTCATGTATAAAGTTACGCCGATAACATTAAACTCTATTCAAAATTTGATGTTAACCCTTTCCACTCAAATGGCGATTCTCAATCGCCATTTTCAATTTAGTAGTTGCACTCAAAAGGAGATTCAGAATCGCCATTATAAAT
>PXIH01S0000561.1:31894-45031 GCA_003024985.2 Euperipatoides rowelli
AATCAAATTGCTTGACTGCCATCTTAAAATTTTAGGAAGTCAATGGAAGTCATCATCAAATAATTATCTGAAAGGCTGTATACTATTGTATACCGGTATAGTACAGTATGTACAGAGTGTGTATAAAAGATCTTTACAACTCTGATGTCTAGGTGGTGGTCCAGCTCTTACCATGTACTGTAAGTCTTGTGTATACACTGCTATGTGTTACCACTAATACAAATACAAATATGCCGGACAACAACAGACCATAGTCCAGCAAGGTTGTCCCTGGTCCTAATTAATATTTTTTGAATTTTTATATAATTTTATTATATAAAAATGTCATGTATGACAGGAATGCTATCTATGGGTGCCATTTTACAGACTCTGCCAGCTCTGCTGTATCTTCTTCTGCCGGGAGAGAGAAAACTATTTTCAAAAATGTTCAGCAGACTCGGCAGAGAATATCACGTAAGTAATATCACATGATTAAGATTTGCTGAAGGAAATTGTTGAATCCGAGATACAGAAGCTTGTCTATCAAATTGGCGGCAGAACTGGAAGAATAATTGAAATTTGTTTTATTATTTATTTATTAAAGAAGGAAGAGTAGGCTACAATATAGTATAAATGATAAATTAAGGCCTTAGACCTGTTAAAGATATAATCCTTATTACAAATAATTACATTATTATTTTGTGAGATAACATTAAAAAAAAAAATGAATAGCATACACATCAGCATATCTTCCCAGATATACTGTAGGCTACGTACTGTGCATTATATTAGATTATCTAATGCTTCTTAGCACTGACCAAAATGTTATTAATAGCACTTTCCTTATTTGTGGGGAAAAAAAAAAATCTCCATGACATTAAAACGTAAAACAGCACCTGTTAAGAAAAACAGTCAAAAATTGATGAAATCTATTTAACAGAAAAATAAATAAAACAAAAATAAATAAATAAACTCTATTTCATCCATTTTTAAAGTTTATATATTCTTTTTCAAGTTTATGTCTTTTTTTATTTATATAGTTTTAACCAAATAGTTTCGTTTTATAGTTTTACTATTACCAGCTATAGTTTTACTATTCTAAGCTCTGTGAAAAGTAAACTCATTAAAAACAAGAATAAATAAACTCTATTTATCAACAAAAATAATTATTAACAATAATACAATAACTAGACCGGTTATAACATCTCGGCTATGTTCTGATTTAGGCAATATTGTATGCTCTTAAATTTAATCTTAATAAAAATAGATTGAAAAATAGTCTTTTTTTTTTCTTCTAATTTTTTTATTAGCCTACATTTCATGGAGTTTATTTCACATTTTTGTCAGAGCTTGTCGTAGCAAAACTATAGCTGGGAATAGTAAAATTATAAAATGAAACTATATAGGACATATACTGTAATTATTACAAATTTATTCCTTTATTATGAATATTTGGAATCTTTTATTTTTTTTTTCAATTTCTATTCGCTCAAATTAGTTAATATAAGGACCGATCTGCAATAGCTGTAGGCCACTACTACAGTACGATAATTATAAGATAATAAAAAATAAAGTTCTTGTTAAAACTTAGCATTTTAAGAAATACACAAGACTTAGCAATCGAAGAAATAAATAATATGACTTGAAAAGCTAAATCTTTGTCCCAAATTTCTATTCTTTATAAAAATACCTGTCGGCTTTACACTTTGCGTGTTTAATTCAATTTAATAAACAAATTTGGCTTCAAGAAAAATGAATTTTTTAAAAAAAGTGTATAATTGATTATTGTTAATTAACTTTTATTTTAAATTTTTTATTTGCGCTAATAAAACTTAAAAAATGCCAGAAAATATCGCGCTAGATCAGAGACGGTCACCATCATTACAAATCACATGACTATCTCTCTTCCATCTCAAGTTCTCAACCAGCTTTTAGTTGGCAGAAAAAAATTGATCACATGATGGACTTAACTGGTTTTGTCCTACTTCCGGTAGAGACGGCAGAGCTGGCAGAGGTCATAAAAACGAGCCCTATGAAACTTTTTAAATACTCTGTTAAAATGATACGCTCCTGGAACTTCTGTGATGTTACAATTAAATTATTAATGTTTAAATTTGTAAAGATGTTTTCTGTAACCCCTGTATATTTCTAACTGTTCTCTCATCAGACATTAATGTCTGTTAGGATGACTTAAGACACAGTATGTTTAAAATTGACAAAGGTAACAAATGGTCTACTGTGTTGTCTTAAAGAAGACTTTAAATGTTAATATTATAATTTTATTTGATAGCACACAGAGCAAAAATAGAAAGAGTTAGTAGTCCTACACAACTAGGCTTATCATTTCTTATGAAAAAATAATAATGGTAAAATATTACTTAAATCAATTTAAACTAATAAAAAGTATAAAGCTGAAAGTGGAAACTCTAATTGTAAGTTTCCATACCATTGCAAATAAAGTTTACCATACATTTTATTTTTAAATAATTTTTATAACACATTTCAGACATTAGTTAAATGATTAAATAAGTAAAAGTAATGCAAGTTAAAATGTTGATTTGAAAATGAGGTTTTAGTTTTGGACTCTGGTTCTTGAGAATCCTGCTCTTCATTCTGGTCTAGATCTGGAGTTGTCTAGTTTGGATCTTGATCTTCAACTCAAGATATCTGCTTTTTTACTGGAAGTCTTTGAACTCTAGATACCTGGTGTGTTGTATTCCTTACAATTCCTCTCACCTCCTTTATTCAGCTGCTCTCTATTTAGATTTGCATAAAATAGTGTGCCTTTATTTTTGTGATATTAAATTACCGGTATTTAAAATACAGCTTGATGCCCTACCAGATGGTAGAGTGGAGATGAGGGTAAAATTCTGCGCTTTAAATTTTTTAAAGCCCATACTTCTAAGATGACCTTTACTCAAAAATTGAAATACAGTATATTATAAATTGAGAAAAATAATTTTCTGAGAATTTCAATGGCAAAAGCACCTGATGAGTAAATAAAATGCTATTATATAATAATAGCATGTATTGTACATCTAACTGAAGTATTAATTCAGGAATGAAAAGTCTTTAATTTGTTATTCCAGTTTAATAGTCCAATCAAATTCCATTAGTTTTAATTCATGTAAGTTTCTTAACATGACTGCCGCACGCTCAATTACCTGATCGGTGATGTCATATTATATTTTGTGCGCCACTACAATCAACATATAAAATATACAACATCTTTTCTCTATTTAAGACACAAACACACACCAACTAGAAACAATACAATCATCTCAACTACAAATTAAGTCTGCTTGGTGCTTTAATTAACAACCGGATCAGAAGTAGTAGTTCTCTGTGGTTACACAGTGACATCCTATCAGAGATCAATGCCAGTGGATTCTCTGTGGTTTGTACTGTTTTGAGCATCATTAGCATGTCACAAAAAGGCATAAACAGTTCATTATTAGTATGCACAGGTGAGGGATTGAATGACCTCAATCATTTTCTAAACTTCTTTAGGTGAATTCAAATGTCTTAATATGCATTTGTTGTTCGTCACATATAGCAAGTGCTATTTTTGCTAGGCATTTTCCTTGTCTCAATTAATATTTTTGTTTTATATAAGTTGTGGAATCTTCGCTTGGTTTTATTTCTCCATAAATCATTTTCATTCGGTATCATTTTCATTTGATACGACCTTGATGAGTAATTAATCTATTGATCAAAACTTTGTTATCGGTCATTTTAGCTTGATTTCAATTTTTGTCTATGTAATTTTTTATTTTTTTATTTTTATTTATTGTCCAGGGTTGTACTGTCCTGGCCCATAACCATTGTTGAGCGTGTTTTACAGTGGGAGATATAGACTAAGCGACAACATTAACACAAGTAACTAACAACTTTATTACAAGTAGACTTCATTAAGAACTAAGCATTCGAATACAATCTGTATACTTTATACAAATCAAACACATACATCTGGTGGTGCTAATCTATAACTAACAAATATCATCCATATGGACTTTGATTATGAAAGACCACTGTAAGTCCTTGTCACTCCTGAACAAGAAAATAATTACCTGTAGTTTTTAATATCTGACCAAGATGCTATCATGAATATTTTATTCTCTCCACAAGATTAAATTTATCTAAATTAAGTTATATACCAAATTGAGAATACCTTTAAATACTCAATTTAAAAATATTTTCAGGATCAAGACCAACATAACATAGTAAATTATAATCACAAATTAGAATGGATGTACAGAAAATGATTTCATTTGATCATACATTTATTATCCTTGAAATTTCAAGATAGTTTGGGCTTTCAATTTATTTCTCAACAAAATTGCTTTATTTAAAATTTTAGATTCATGGTTAATATGCTATACTGAATATTCAGATGAGCTATACATAATTTGCCAAAATTAATTGGGTTGATCATTCGTTACATTAGCAGTTCAGCAAAATATATGCCCTTATTTTTACATTTAAAATTTCACGGCTTACATTCGACATTTATTAAAGCTAAATCCAGTTTCATTAATGCTCAAATTTATTGTTAATATAAATATTCTATAGTGAATAAATATTAATGAAGATCAAGCATAACTGGAATGCATAAAGTCGCCTTGTGATTTAATTAGTTGTCATAAAAGAGAAAAATATAACTATCAAACGTTTTGTTGTTTTTACTTTTCAGTGTTGTAGATAATGATAATACCATACTTGTCCTTTAATAAATTAAGACGAAGCTTTAAAAAAGATAATATAAACATTGTAGACCATAGTATTGAAAATTTAGAATTGACTTGCTAAATGAATACCGGTAAACTAATTACTTTAAACTAATTTTCAACATAAAAATTTTATTTAAAAATATGTGATTTTACAACCTTGAATAAAAAAAAAAAAAAAAAAATTCCAAGGGCTTTGCACTTTTTGTTGGGTTTAGTTGTGTCTTGTCGATAAAATCCTTTTGTATCTCGTAAATAAATCATTGTTGTATTTCTTAATTTAGATTTTTTTAGCAGGTTTACTCTATTAGAGTGGCCTTTTTGTTTTTAGCAGTTTATTTTAATTATTTTTATATTTTTCCTCCTGAGTATTTCAGTATTTATTCTGAGTGTAGGCTACACATTATACTATTTTAAAGCAATACTATTACTTCAGAATTAGGATATTGTGGAGGCTCTGTGAAAATTGAGCAACATTTCTGAGAAAAGTTTGATTGTAGTATAAATACATTTCAGGTTTAAACATTGTAAAGAAACAATTATGATTTTTCTCCCAAATTATTTGTGAATAAATGATTTTTTTTTTTTTTACAGTATATTGAGGATAATATAAAAATTAGGCTAATATTATATATTTTAGGATTATTGCACTGTAGTTTCATATAGTATGTAATATTTATAATTCTTAGTAGTCCAAGAATGAGTCGGCATTATTTCTGTGTTTTAGTTTGAATTTATTTTATAACTAATTTCAGCGGTTGCAAAATACTAAAGACAGTGATTTATCTTTATCTCTAGCAGTAATTAAATCCTCTATATTTATCAACTCTTTTTAATCTTAGATTTTTTTGTTCCATTTAAGTTGGTATCACCATTGATTATAACGTTTATATTAGGAATTAAAATGTTTTAACTGAATGAAAAATAGGTTATGTTTTAAAGCATTGATTTCTTCATGGATTGACAAAACCACAAATTGTCAGCTTCAATCCTATAGTTTATTTGCAGTACATATTTTATTTTAATTTTCAAATTTTAGAAAATTTTATTCTAAAAGTTTTTATTACCCTAAGGTTGTTTACGTTAGGTTTTTTTTTAAAAAAATAAAAGAAAAACCAGTAGGGTTAGTTTTCTTATTTATCTTTGATAAGGAAACTGATAAAAAAAAAGATAATTCGATAGTTTTAAATGACTTCAGTGATATAGTGTCATTTTTTATCCACAACTACTACAGTATTATCTCATCTAGATTTAATTTATTCTACAAATTATCCTTAAAAGAGCTTCATTAGTATGTAGGTTATCAGGTTGTTAATAGCCTCACTTATTTTCCTCCATATTTTAATTTTGCTAGAGATTGCTTTTAAACTGAAGGTGTTTAATGTTGAATTTGGCTAGTCTTTACCTTTTCATCTAGAAGTAGTTCAATCCTCTATTATTATCTCTTCACATTTTCTGACACTTTGTATATTATTTTGAATCTGTCTCATTGTATTGTAGCCTAACACTATGTTGAATTTATGAGCAGCACCAGCTTTTCTCTTGGTTGGTATAGTTTGTCAGTCCACCAGTTTATAAAATTCAGATGGTGTAGATAGAAAGAGGAATAAGTATCCAAACAAGGATATGTATCCTTATTCAGGAAGGTAGGTGGGATGCCCAATGTGCAGATAGTGCTAATATTTTTAGTATGTAGGATTTGATCAAGTATATTATTTCTTTCATTTTGAGTATGTTGTGATTATTGTCATAATTAACACATAACTGAGCTTCTATAGAATTTTGGTCTGTAGTATTATCACTCTCTCTTGGTGTTATAGGTGTCTAACTGCAGCACTGTAAAAGCACGATTTCCTGTTGTACCTTGATTCTTGGAAGACATAGAAAAGGCTGTGCACATCTTATTTATAATTAACAATATTGAGTAGTTTTCCAATTTTTATTTTTTCTTGCAATCTTTGCTATTATAAATTTTAATGTGATGTTATTTGAAGAGGCCTTGAGTTTAATATAGAAATGATCAAACATATTTTGAATGCTTTGTACAATAAGTGTGCCATTTTGGCATCTTGTTGAAAGGTTTCAAATACTTGCAAGCTGTTTTAAGTTAACCACTGTGAGTTACAGCTTTATTATGTATATATAGCTATGTTAAAATAATTAACATATTATACCATTAGTGATTGTGAAAAATTTAGCATTGGATATCGGGTGTCATTTTGATGCATTAAGACATTTTTTTTTCTATTGTCATACAATTAAAACTAATGGATAAGTTACAATATGTTGTTGAGTGAATACTTGTTTTCTCTTATAAACAATGAAACTAGTTATCTTTTTTTTTAATTGAACACAAAACAAATTAACTTTACATTAGCACCCATGTCTTAGTTTGGATTAATGACTTTTAAAATCTATACTGTTATGGATGCCATTAAATCATCTCAAATATACAGTATATATTTTTTGTTTATATAAAAGTAGCTATAAAGAAAAAAATACAGTATATACAATACTGTAGATGTGTTACAAATATTATTGTTTGTCAGCTCAAAAAATTTTCAATATAAACAGGTAAAAAAAAATATAAATATTTATCTCATTATTAGTTAATAAATTTACACAGGAAATCTGATGATTGTTGGTATAAGTTCAGACTCATTAAATTGTTAATAAATATTTTGTTATATCTATTAAGTAAAGAATGTGAAGAGGTCGTTAAATTTTAAATTAGTTGTTGGGAGTTTAATATTTTTATATAGAATGGCTTCCAAGATTTGAGTTTTTTACAAATTATTAAAGTACCTCATCCCCTACCCCTTCCCTTTCAGTTAGTCGTTACAGGGTATTGTAAAATTATGTTACCAGTCTTCCTCAATGCCCGGTCCACAAAAATAGTGTATATTTATTTTCTTAAGTACGTTCCTCCTACTGAGCAGTTCCTTGCAAGTTAAACATCTGTGTAGAATGAATTTTTGTAATTCAACTTCTTTTAGGGAAAAAAAAATTATTTATTAAAAACTTTTGTACATAGTGTTGATTTATTATACTGTATATTCACAAGTTAATTCATGGAAAAGGAGATTCTCCAATATAAGCTACTGTAAGCCTTTTTCAGTGTGAATATATACATTACTGTATTTCATTTCTAAGGGCATTATCATTATTAATCATTAAACCATCAATATCAGTTATTGCTAAAAGCTCTCCTATACAATTTTAATAAACTAGAAAAAAGGTACAATGTCAATGACACTATTACAGCAATTAGAGGAATGCTATTCCATATCCATGGCCATGCCTATTTATTGTATTGTATACTATTTTAGAATTTACGGAGATAAATACAGTACATGAAGCTCATCAACTATGACAGTCTTTTTAATTTTTTGATTACATTAATATTGCCAAACTTTTATATTTTATTAAAGTAGCAATTGAGAAGGTAGAAATTGTTGATTCCTAGTATTAATTCTATTTTAACTATGAAGATACATGAGATTTTATTATTATACTAGCAAATAGTCTTGTTACACGGCCATCAAATATTTTTAAGCCCATTAGACGGGCATTAAACATTTTTTATTTGGCACTACTAAAGGCAAGTTCGTCAATAGCTAACTTTTTTAATTATTTGATATTTTTTCGTTCGTCATTAGCTCACCAACTTAACGAGATCGTTCGTCATTGTTTTAGTTAGGGTAATCTCGTGCATTTCGTTACTAACTTTTTTACCCTGCTCGAGAGGTGGGTACTGGGTAACTTCATGTGGTTTGGTTTTCATAATGGCCGACAAAACAAGTTATCATTGCTTCAACTGGGATTTATTAAAAAGATTGAAATTGTTATATAAAAACAGAGTGAGTACAATATCTTAGATGATGGGGTAGCAATAATTTTTCAATTTAATCATCTGCAATCCTAATCATGAATTTTACATTAATTTTTTTTTGGGGAAAAAATACATCGATTTTAAATATCCCCGTAAGTAAGGCTGCGCAAAACTTTAATGCAGTAATTTGAAAATCCTAGTCTTTGTAAAATAGTCTTCAATACAAACATTTTTTTTTGTTAATATATTATTTTATTAATAAGTTAGAATTTCATCTTCAATTGCATTGGAATTATTGTTACATAAAATCATACTAAACTACTTTGTTATGATCGAGTATTTTGCTACCCAGAAAGATTGTTCGTCTATAAAATTAAATGTTCACATGACCAGGTACAAACCAAATTAATGAACCACACTGAAAAAAAATATCATGATGAACATGCCTTATGTAGTTACTTCTTATTATACATTTAGTCAAGTGTTTTTTTTTTTTTCTGGTTTTATCACAGTTCCTAGATGGTGCTGTTACTGGCTTCGGAATATGACTTCTGAAGACGTTCTTTCCAATTAATATTATAGAATATTATATCCAAGATTTGTCAAATTTATTAAAGAATGCATGTGTTCATTCCTGAAATTCAAAGATTTTAATTAACATTCTTAATTATGCTTTTGAAATTCACTGCCATTGTTAGATCAATACAAATGATTGTGATCATGGATATGTTTAAACCAAATCTTTTAGTCTAACACCCAGATATGAGTATTTATAATATGAATGAGTATTTTAATGTACTGTATGTAGGCCTATCGATAAATTGACACACAAGTTAATTTGAATTTTTTAGAGCTAATATTTCTAGATTTTTTTTTTCCTTTTTAGTATTTGACATAGTTATTTTTCACATACTGTAGTTATTCTGCCAAGCAATTTTATATTATTTAGGACATTAATGTTGACCAAGGAGCAAGAATGACTCGGGTCAATTTAAATAGAGTGACTTTTTTGGAGAAGTTTAGTAAATAATGATGTATTATTTAATTTTCTTTATGAAATCGTTTGGATTATCCTATTCATTAATCAAACTCATTTTACTGTTAAATTTATATATGTATTTTAAAATGAATTTAATAAACTTCTGGGTCAGTAAATTTCGTAGATTTTTAGATACAGTGGCATTAGATTTCAATTTTTTAATAATTTCACGTTTTATTATTTTTCTGTCTAAATAGTAATTTTCATTTTAGTAATAGACAATTTAGAAGTTCATGTATATACAGTATAAAAAAGACTTTGTCAATAGATAATATATAGCCTACTGTAATACTATTTTTTTTTTTTACAATTAAAAAAAAAAAACACCACCAGGTACAGTACATAAAGTTGTTCTTTTTCAGTGTTTAAAGAAAAATTGCAAGGAAAGTCTTTTAGAATAGCAGAAATCAATATTACTATACTATTATTTTTTCATCTGTTTAAGGCATACAGTATATACTGTGTATATAATGTATCTTTTTCTTTGAAAAACATTTTATTTGTAAATATATTTATATTTTTAAATTTAAATAAAATTAAGGGTAGTTTTTATATTCGTTTTAAGTTCAGATGAACACATTGAGGCATTAAAAAATTATACAAGTTTATAAAGTAGACAACTTAATTTCTATATTATTTATTTTATTGATTTGAATTAATTAGCTAATAGTTTTATATATGTAGATGTTTTATTGCAAAAATCCCAGTTTCTTTGTGCATAAATAATTACAATAAATGATGAGTAATCTGAATGAGTACCTAATTTTTTTTTTTTTTTGGGGGGGGGGGGGGGGGTTTTGGGAGGACACAGTAAAAAAGGGGTTATGGTTATTGAATTCTCCATGTCTGCCCCTCTAGATTTAATTACTGTTCTTAATGAATATGTTTGTTACCTGCTGATTGGAGTTGTGATCCTAAGGATCTATTGTTTTAAAAATAGGTAATTAATACACCCTAAGTTGTGCACACAGAAAGGGTAGGTTCTATTTTAGTAATTTTTCTTAGATAATTATAACTAGACAAAATGATTAATGCCATAAGTTATTGTGATTTGTTTTATGAAATGCATAATTAGAAACAATTTGCAGTAACATTTTGTGAGGAAGGAATATTGATGTGTATATTACATTGAGTTTTTAGTTGTTTTAAAATAGTATTATGTAGTTATTAAAAGAGAAATTCTACATATTGTATATTTCAATCAAAGTAGCAATTCTTCTAAATATACAGTATATATTTTCTTTAAAAACATCACATGATAGCCATGCACTAAGTGGGATTTGAAAACAAATTGAACTTTGTGTGAGAAATAAAATCATCATACAGTAGTACAGTATATCAAAGTGTGATTTATTACAGTTCCTAGTTTTCTAATTGTGATCATTTTGAAATAAAACTTCATTATGTTATTAACGACAAACATCATCTTGGATACTTAGGTCTTCAAAAGTTATTTTTTTAATATTTTTAATTTTATGAATATTTTCATATTGAAAAGACAATTATGTCTACATATGAAGCTTCTCAAAGCTCGTTTTACAATAAATATCTTTTTTGTATGTAAATATTATTTATATAGACAAAAAATATTTATAAGCTCATTACCCACAGATGATTAAAACATTTCACAATTCATTCATAAATTTCAAGTTTTATAAGGGTAGTAAACATAAAAATCTTGTTTCCCAAGAGTAATTCTAAATACTGTATAAAAAAACAACTAGTATAGATAGTATTTTTTTTTTAAGCTCACTAAATTTTGGATTTGAAACTATTTTTTTCTAAAATACTTCTGAGATTAAACTTGTCACTGAAGAAGTTGCACTTGTACAAATACTATGACGATGTCATTCGATCCCCAGGGGTCGCAATCCTTTTTTTTTTCCAGGCCTTAAGTACTCCATAGGTTCCTCTGTATGCATAAAGACCTAAGTTAAATCTCTATCTGTAAAGGAACCAGTGACTTGGGTGGGAAAAACAGAAAATTCACCCTTGACAAAGATGAGTTTGTAGAACTATAAGCATACCGTATGTTGAGTAGTCAATCTGTTTACAGTTTTCACAGGATATTCATTGAATAAATTTCCAATTAATGTAAGTTTTTACCAGTTAAGTTTTGCCAGAAACAAGATTTTTAAGTTGAGTGCTCTAATAATACGTAAAATCTTTCAATTCTAACTTGCTGATCTTTGTTGGGTAATTTGCAAAAATGAAGTGGCTGTATTATTTATTTTATGAGACACATTATAAATCTAGTATGTTGAAAATAAATAAATTGATAAATTAGTGATTAATAGTTTTTTTGTCTTTTTATATTTAAAAACAAAACACATCACTACACTATCTGTGAAAAATAGAAATTTTATTCTTTTTTTAAAGAAATACAGTATTTGTTCCAGACAAATAAAATTATATTAAAATTTATCTCTGAAAGCCAAGTAGGTTTTGAGTTAATATGTTCTTTTATTTTTCCAAGTATTTGGAATTGGTCAAATTATACAATAAACATTCTATACATCATTTTGGTTTGTCACCTATTCCTCCTGCTAATTCGTAAACTTTATTGCTGACTTCAAGAGCTAAACAATCTGCATTTTCCTATATATAAAAAAAAAAACAATTTATGCAATTAGAAATCTTTTCCTGACAGTTTAATATACTCAAAGACCATATACAGTAGACTGTATAATTGGTTTTTAAGTTAAATTTTAAATTACTGTAAAACACCAAATAAGCATACATATAGTACCATAAATATATATTGCACATGAGGCTAATTTGGATCACCTTAGACACACTGTAATCTAAATTCATAACTAAAATTAGAAAATATTTTGATCACTGCAGGCAGGGTGAATTGTTCATTTATATCAGTTGAACAATGGTAATTTAGAGAATTGATCTGACACAAAATGTCCTATGTCAAATGTGTAAAAATTTTATTAATGAATCAATGTTTTGAGTAATCAATAAAACCCATAATAATTAAATAAGTAATTATTGTTTATCTAATTCAGTCATGTCAGAGTCTCGGAAGACATCTGTAGTCAAACTAATGATAAACTATATACTGTATGTTGATAAATAAGGCAGGCCACAACCATCCTTGTCTTAGGCCACAGTTTACTTCATACCAATCAGTGAAATTATTATTTATCCTAAATGCTGCTTTTTGCCCTTTGTACAGGTTGCTTCCTTTCCATCAATTCCTATCATCTTCAATATACTTACCAGTTTTTTTATGATCAACTCTGTCGAAAGCTTTCTCACAATCCACAAATCCTATGTACAGTGTCTGATGATCCTTTTAACTCTTGTGCACTATGCTGTTCAATTCTTTGATTCTATTTCTAGTTTTTTTTTTCAACCTACAGTATATACTGTAACTCCAAATAATATCTTAGCTGCTTGTGTCATGATACTAATTGTTCGAAAGTTCTTACAACTAGAATTATTTTCTTAGATATCTGGAATTTCACCTGTCATCCAGACTTGGGTAAGATACTTTTCAAAAGTAACTTTTAATAAGTTAAGATACTAAAAAAAATAAGTATCTTTAA
>PXIH01S0000562.1:45526-56361 GCA_003024985.2 Euperipatoides rowelli
AATCTAGTGCGAATCATGACATGTAACTCACTGTATATGCTATTGACCTTAGGGTCATATGATTGGTAAACTAGGGTATGTTAGGAAGGCTTCCTTTTTTTGTGAGTCGCCATCTTGTCCTTTATACTGTTATGGCTGTGCGTTTTTACACGTTGGAATTAAATATAACTTTGATCAAGTTGTGTTGGATTGATTGAATAACATATTTACCTTGAATTATTGTATATAATTTGTCTGTTATTAAGGATTGCATTGATATTAAGTTGATTTATTTACCGAGTGTCTCAACAAGGATTACGAGACTGAAACCTCAACGTGCTAAATAACGGAATTGTAATCAGGAATCATAAAGCATGAAATTTGGATTATTCATTTATATTCTGTATATTAATGTTAAACTCTGTGCCAAGTACAAATATGGAGAGCAAAATATATCAAATAGCTAAAATGGACGGATCTATTTTCTGTGGCGATTAAACTCTGTGCTAAGCACAAATATGTAGAGCAAAATATATCAACTAGCTAAAATGGACGGTCCTGATCTATTTTCTGTGGCGATTGAAAGTCAAAATGCTTCTTCAAAGAGAAAAAGTGTGGTCAGTGATTGAAAGTGGGCCTCCAAACCCTATCACGGAAGAATGGAAAGGAAAGGACCAGTGTGCTAAGTCTACCATCGGTCTCACTTTAGAAGACCGCATTTTGATAACTGCAAGTTGCAAAACAGCTAGACAGATATGGGAGCATCTTAAAACCAGCCGCTTATATTTATTAAAAAAACTATACAGTATTCAGTACGAGAATTATAAAATCATGGAAGGATACATTAATGAGATCCATCATCCAGGAAATAGTAGAAAGGCTCCGGACAATAGGAGAGGAAGTGAAGGAACATCACCACCTTGTGGCAGTCACATTGTGTGGTCTACCAAGCATATTCAATCCATTGATTACAGCCCTCGAAACCAAAGGTGATGAAATGAAACTCAACTATGTGTGGGAAAGATTGAGGGATGAGGTCAATCGTGTTGAAAACCCATTTAAGGATAATTACGATCACAGTGTGGCAATCACAGCCACACAAAACCCACATCTAGGCACTCTATAATTTGTCATCAATGTGGAAAAAATGGCCATATAAGACGCAATTGCCCACAAAACCATGCTTCTGAAAGAAAAAAAGGAACCTAGTTATGGAGAAAAATCTTATAGTTCCTATTGCTCTATGGACGAGGTATCTTCTACAAACGGTGATCAGGATATTGAATGGGCACTAAACACCGAACTTCATGTAAATAAAATTAATACTGACCAATGGATAATTGACTCCGACGCTAACTGCCATTATGGCGCCTAAAAGTGAGTATATATCAAATTACCAAAACTTAATAAAGCCTGTTAGAGTTAAAATAGCTAATGGTGAGATAATGGAAGCCACAGGTGAAGGAACTACTTACTAATATCGAGGTGAAATTAAAAAATTACCAGAGAGTAGAGCTGGAATTGCTAAAAGTATTGTTGGTACCTAATGTAAAGACAACCATATTATCATATCTAGCAAAATGAATTGCCTGATTAACAGAGCTGACATAGTATGTGGGGAGGATGTAGCAATAAATAAAAGTTTTATACTCACTGGAAAAGTCATACAGGATAATTGTGAAAAGGCACATGCAGGTTTACATTTATGGCATGAGGCTTGGCCATGTGCAATATCTTCCTTGAAGGCCATGTCATAATCCAATCAAGTTGATTTCCAAATATTAGCGTGCAATCATGATGACTTTTGCGAGGACTGCCAAATGAGAAGTATCTCATTTGGCTGTCAAAACAAAGAACTCAACCCCTTTTAAAATCTTAGTGATATCTGTAGACCAATAACTCCTAGTACATTTGGAGGCAAACATTATGTATTAATCATTACTGACGAGATATCTAATTTCACACACATTGAACTGTTGCGTCAGAATACATTATTAGTTTTATCAAACAAGGAAGAAACCAGTTTGGATATTTTCCGGAGATCCTACTCACCGACGAGGGGGGGGGGGGGATATACGTGATCCTTCTTAAATGACTTTCTTTCTTTGCATGGGATTAAACATCAAACTGCTGTGGCATACACACCACAGCAAAATGGATGCTCAGAAAGAAGGAACCAGAGTCTAGTGAACATGACTAGAAGCATGAAGCTGTGGGAGGGGAGGCAGTTATCACTGCAGCTTATATTAGTAACCATCTTCCTCATATAGCACAGCTCGTCACCCTATGAGATTTGGAACGATATGCACCCTTCTCTAGGACATATTCGATCATTTGGTTTTCCAGCATATGAGTTGGTATCAAGGATACTTAGAAACTCGACACCGTTAAGGGATACATAGTGGGGTATGGGAGGAACAATAAATGCCCAGCATTTGGATACCTGGATCATCTGGGATCAAGAATAGAAGTGTTAAATTTCATGAAAAATTTGGAGATGGAAATTCTACACCAGAAAGTCAAAAACCTCTCACTGGAGGAAAAGTGGATTTTTTAAACAATCTCAACATAAAACATCATCGAATAAACCTGAACTGGCCAAGAGCTGATGGAGCCAAGGGATGAACAAAACACTGAGTAAAATACTTCAAATTGCTTTTGTATTTAGAAAAGAGATGCAGGAATTGCTGAAAGATTACCGTGCAACCCCTCATGCTGTCACCAAAGTACCACCTGATGATTTACTATTCAATGCATACAAAATTATCAGATACCAGACATTTAAATAATTCTATAGATAAATATACAGTACAACAGACTTGAAGAAAACAAAGGAAAAATACAAGCTATAAAAACCAAATTTTAATATAGGAAACATGGTCCTAGTAGAAAGAGAAAACAATACAAAGATGAACACACAAGATGATCCAAGTCCATACCTCTCATCAAAGAAGTAAAGGAATCAAAGAAGTAAAGGAAACAGTGGAGAAAAATCGACACAGTATTACAATAATCTGTCAAGTTTCAAAAAAGTAAACAAGGAAGAAAGGTTGAAGCCAATAGAACCTAGGAATACAGCAAGAGTTATCAGTACCAAGACAATCAGCTACTTGTGACTACCAACAAGAAAGGAAAGATCAAATAGAATTGGAAAAGGAAGGTAGACCAGAGGATGGAGATAGACCACAAGGATATAATCTGAGAACCAGAAGATTAAAACCTAAAAGACTAATAGAGCAATGAGGTCATAACTGACCAGAATCAAACCAGAGGGAAGGTGGTGCAATAAAGCTGTTTAGAACTCTTAATTGAAGCTTAATTATTTAGAACAATTAATCTAAATTATTTAAGTATAATCATTAGTTAATTCAAGTAAATTCCCCTATCTATAAACCTGTACACCAGTTATTATAGTAATTAACTTAAACTCGCCCATAGCAAAGCAGTATGGGATAGCGTTAGTAAGCTAGGTATCGTAGAGTCTACCATTATTGAGTTTATGGTTATTAAACTAATTGATGTTGATACCTAACGTAAAAGTCTATGATTATTTATCTTTATCATAAATGGGTGATACAATAGATGCAAGACTTGGACTTTAACCAAAGACTTGGAAAAGAAGATCAATGCATTTGATATCTCGTGTGCAAGAAGAATGTTGAAAATAAAATGGATCAGAAATGAGGTAGTGTCGAAAAAATGGGAAAGTGGTTATAGTCTTTTGGATGAAGTAAGAAAGAGGAAATGTAAATATGCTGGGCATGTCTTGAGAAGATCTGCAGGAATTAGACTAGTAACATAACTTGAGATGGACAGAAAGGGAAAAAAAAGAGAGGAAGATCAAGAGAATGGTCAAATGACCTTAAGAACTAGGCTAACATCAGGCAATTCTCTGTATTAAGAGGAGCTCAAGATATAAATCTTTAGCAATCCATGAAGGCGAACCTTCGATTCGGAGAACACACCCACCGATGATGATGATGCTAAAAATGTTTTTGTTCCATGTGCAAATATTTTAAGATTATTTTTTAGGACAGGGTCATTTATTATGTTTTAAGAATCGTATTTCAATTTTTATTAGTTTGAATAACTACAAAAGTAAAAGTTATAACTTACAAGTCATGGAAATATAACAATGGTCATAAATCATTAGAGTTAGGCCTATAGCTTGAAAAAAAAAAATAATGAACTAAATATTTAACAAAAATGTGTTGTAAACTAATCTCAAAGACCTACCCACATAAACTACAAAATTAATAGACTAGAATTAAATATAGGGTTATATGCAAAACAAAGGCACTTGTTACTAAAACTATGTGAAAATATTTTTCTTCTTTTATTTATGTAGCAATATATAAAATTCACACATTGCTACAAATAAGAAAATATCACTATAAAAGCATCTAAGTAAAAGGGAATGCATAAGATGAACGAAAATATGAAGGGCATGTGTAATATTACTTATGCTAGTGTTCTAGGGTTAAGTATAGATGCACATTTTATGTAATTATTATTGAAAGCCACTGTAGGAATACAATGCAACAGAGAGTGGTAAATTCCACCATGAGTAATATAGTTTGCACATAAATAAAGCTTATTGAATGAAAAAAATACAATTGTATTTTTGTCATTATGGAAAGGGTTGACGTTAACTGTGTCAAAATTATCGTAATCGATCAAAAATGACTATTTCATTTCCGGATTGTAGGGTAGGGGCATAGTGGATTTAATATGCAGTAGATCATAGTGTTCAGGGTTACGTTAAGGTTAGGGCTGTAAATTAAAAAATAAGGCACTCGAGACACTACTGCAGATTTAAAGTCACGTCGAGCGGACTTATTTATGGATGGGCAAGGAAGATCCTAGGGTTAAAATTGCGAACATCAAATGTAAAAAAAGTTGTTTAACTAGCCACTTCGAGTTGACATCAATAAACTCTAACTTTGCACATCTCTGCTCATGTTGGGCCTGTTCATTGCAAAACAATTGGTTATTATTTTCACATATAAAAACTTTTTATTTTCACAGAAAACCATATTCCTGGTGTCGTGTGAGACAATCCATTCAAAATTGGGATGTGGGACATGTAGTTTTTAAATCGGGACTGTCCTGGCCATATCAGGACAGTGGGCAGCCATGGTCTTTAAATCTCTAAAAATCTTAGTAAATCATAAATTTATTATCTATAGGTTTACTATATTTGCTTGAAATATATTTTAAAAAATGACATTCCTATAAAGTTTAAATATTGATTCTATTTTTTTTTTTTTTAAATAAACATGCCACTTCGATCCTTGATTATTTTAAGAGGCATTTACTCAGGCTCAGGAAAATTAACAATACCATGTAGAAAGCTTGCATTAAATTTAAATGGGATGTTCAAAAATTACTAATACGGAATTGTGGAACTGGGTCCACTATTTTTGGCAGACACACAAAGAAGGGCTGGGAGGAAAAACAACTTTAAAAAATAGCTTTTGGTATTGAATTAATAGTATATTATTGTCATGAATAAGAGCTTAGTAGCTTGAATAGTCGGTTTCAAAACAACTCATTAAGAATTGCTTATTTTTCTTTTGTCGATTTTAGCTCATGTTGATAAGACGCGTAATACAATCAAATCCACCAATGACAAAATTAATTTGTCTTACATCTGAAATTCTTATAGTAAGAGCTGCTATGTAAATTCCTTCAATGTCTAAAACTATGTATTACAGATGTTTTTTTTTTTTTTACCATTAGTTGGCATTAATTGAACAAGATAAGTTTTCATTTTCATGCACTAGACTTTCATATATTTTTGTTGGCGCCCAAGTCTTATTTGACCGATTTGAACAATGCTCGATTGGCAAACAGCTCATATGCAAGTCGTGCTAGAAATTACTGTAGGCTATATACTGTAGTTGTCAAGAAGTTTTTACAAGATTAAGTTATTCGGCTCAGTATTAAATGCTGTAGTTATAATGCAATCGTATGTTGGTAAAATCACTTCCTCTTACTTCCACATACTTCCAAACTAACAAAGGTTATAGTCTCAAGCCCAAGGAAAAGAGGCAATTAAAATTTTAAACAATGCAATCTATTAAAATTTAGCAACGTTTATATCAATATTTATTCTATCTTAACAATGCCGTTCGAAAATATGATATACAGTATTTAAAAAAAAAATATGTTTTTGAAAAGCTAAATTCTATCAATAAAATTCTAGTTTAGACTATATCAATAAAATTATGAATCTATGCAATTAAAATCAAAGAAAAATGGAAAGTTCAAATATTGAAAAATTAAACAAGAATAATTATACCTGGAAAATCCAGATGGAAGCAATGTTAATAAAAATTGACACATGGGGATAAATGGTTCCTTGACATAAATAATCTGCAGCTTCTGAAAATTTGATAAAATTTGACCAAAAGGCTAAAGCTGTTTTAATCTTATCCATAAGTACCCCTGACTCTGTCATATAAAACTTCACATGATGTTTGGGTTAAACTAAAGGATACCTACGAGTCAAAAGGACCTGCCAGAAAGGCTATACTTTTTAAACAATTACTATTCACCAAAATGTCCCAGTAAACAACAAACCAAGTACCTATGGAAATTTTAGAATAGCCATCGAATTGAGAGATGATCTACCAACACCTGAACTGTTAAAAATCAAACTAATTGAAGAGTACCAAGCTGGGCAAAACCATGACAACCATGATAGCACTACACACCAGCATACAAGGCAAAACACAGAAGTTTGAAAGAACAAGAGGCTCCATACCATAACCAATGGCACAAACACCATATAAGTGCTTTTACTGCCAAAAATTAGGCCACCAAGCGTCAGAGTGCAGAAAAAAATGAGACACAGCACATGCAAACCCAAAAGCTAGACAAAGTGCAATGAACACACATGAATCAAAGTTGAAAACCCAGTCATTGCTACAGGAACAAGTTTCATGCGTCGATAGCGGGGCAACTTCACATATGTGCAATAACCCCAAAGCATTTATTGACCTACAAACAATAACTGACACACACACATCAACCTGGAAAACAATTCAGTTGAGATTGCAGGAAAAGGGACAGTATACATAAAAATCCTACTTGCAAACTAACTAAAAACCATAAAACTGAAAAACGTTCTTTTAGTACCAAAGCTTAAAAATAAGTTAATCGCAGTCTCAAAGCCACCAACAGTTACATAATCCCATTCTCCAGAAATGCTGCACACTTCAAAACCTTAAATGGACAAATGGTACTAAAAGCCAACAAAGTAAACAACCTCTCCTACGCCCACGTACATGGAGTCAGCCAACACCACATTTGATGTATGTACTTGACACTGAAAATTAAGACATCTCAATGAGACAGACCTAAAAAGTCTCAAGACACAAAAATAGCCAGAGGGCTAAAATTAACAACAGCTCCAAATCAACAACTAGAATGCCACATAAGTGCATGAGGGAAACATTCAGCCCTACCATTATCGAAAAACTCTGAGTACAGGAGCACTCAGAACTCATACACCCGTAAATTGGTGGACCTATGAGAGAAAAGTCAATAGGTCAAGCTTTCTGCTTTGGATTTCAGGGGTTGCGTGTAGACTTAACGTGATTTGTCAATAAACTGACAAAGTAAAACGATTGACCTATTGACTTTTCTCTTGATATCTACTGTTGGACAAGCTGCCACACCATTTTTGGGCTGAAGCTGTCACAACCTAAGCAACAGATGCCTGACCCACAGCTTCAACCAGTCAACCCCATACGCAACATACCATCATCACAAACCGAATATAACACACCTACAAACTTTTGACAAGCGTATTACCTAGACAAAAGGCCACAACAGAAAATTCGAAACTAGATCACACCCAAGTATATTTCTTGGATATTCAGACAAGGCAAAGCCATACAGGTGATGGGACACTGAGCACAAAAAGTTAATCCTCAGCAGGTACGTCAGATTCATGGACATGCCTTACCCATTGCAATCCACAGCAACAGACGAGGCCACTTAACCAAATGATTTGCTAATAATCAATTTAAACTCGGAAACGAATGAAAAGGGGGGGGGGGACCAACAACCAGACAGATCCCCTCCACCTTCACCAATTCCCCCAATGGTGAGCCAGAAAGGGAAACCACCACTCACCCAGAAAATGAAGCAATTCCCACTCAACCCTTCTCCACGCAAAACAGAGCACAAGGGAGACCAAGGAAAGCCAAAACTGGAAAACAAGGCAGACCAAGGAAAGGGTACATGGCAGCATCAAGCGAACAGGAAGAAACACCAAAAGGACAAACAGAAAACACAAGAAGAACCAGGAAAGCAAGAACCGCCACTAGAGGAAACTGGTGGAAATTGAATCAGACTGCCCAAAACTCACCGAAGCCCTACAAGAACAGGTAGCTGACAAATGGGGAGGTGATGTGAACAGAGCATGAAGCACTAGTAAGAAGTAATGCCTGAGAACTCGTAGATCGCCCAACACAAACACCGTTGGATGCAAATGGATACTATGAATAAAACGCAAAGCTGACAAAAGTCGACAAGTACAAAGTGAGGCTAGTCGCAAAAGGATACTCACAGAGATCTTATACAGACAATAATGAAAAATTTGCACCAGTGACAAGGATAAGCTCTATTAGGGCCACACTAGCATATTGCGCCAAAGAAAACTTTTACACCAATTCGACTTCACTGGCATACATAAACGGCGATCTAGATGAAAACATCTACATGGAACAAACGGAACATGTCCAAGATGCGTCGAACTTCAACCGAGTTTGCCTATTTCACAAGTAACTTTATGGCCTAAAACAAGCCGATACAGATGCCACAATTGGGACGAAAGCTTGAAATACTAGGATTGAAACCTTTCAACTGCATATATGCTAAAAGGGAAAACACGGAAATCATTATCATGGTCTACGTAGATGACCTAATAGTTGCCACCAACAGTGATAAACTGTACAACAAAATCAAGACAGAATTGGGAAACAAATTCCAGATGAAAGACCTAGGGAAACTCCACTACTGCCTGGGAATCCAATTCGACCAAGACATACTCATGCAACAAAATGCCATAGAAAGTATGTAGACATCTTAATAAAGTATATGGAGAAGGCAAAGATGGCGAGCACACCTTTAGAAAAGGAACTTAAACTGAGCAAAAATGAATACCAAGGCAAGCAACGAACCAAAATATCTTAGAGACTATTTAGACTCAATGTATCTAGCCGAGGCTATAATGCCAGATATCTGCCACCTGGTAAGCTACCTCTGCCAATTCAATAACCCCATCAAAACGCATTGGGAAGCAGCAAAGAGTACTACGTTACATTAAGGAAACACAACATTGGGCTAATCTTTCAGAAAACAGGCGGCAGATTAACCGGATACATCGATGCGGAATGAGGATCTGACAACACGGATCGGAAATCCTACACAGGATATGCCTTCATGTTAGCAGGAGCGCCCATAAGCTGGGAGTAAAAAAAAACAGCAGACAGTAGCGCTTTACTCAACAGAAGCGGAGTATATGGCCTTGAACAAAGCCACAAAGGAAGCCATATACTTGAAGGCAATCCTAAACGAATTGAGTGAAAACGCCGACGGGGGAAAACCAATCACCATCTACGGTTACAACCAAGGAGCTTCAAAAATTACAAACCCAATTTACCATGCGAAAACAAAACACATCGACATATGTCAGCACTTCTTGAGAAGCCTACGCTGGCACAAAAGACGAAGTACACACCCAGCGACCAAATGCCGGCGGACATGATGACCAAGTCACTCTCTCGTGTGCAACACAAGAATTGTTACAGAGCATTGGGACTAGCAAACCTCAGAACTGTAAACCAACCAACCTTCACATTGAAAGGGGGTTTGTTGGCCATCCTAGTCTTACTTGACCAATATGAACAATGCTCAATTGGCAAACAGCACATGTACAAGCCGAGCTAGAAATCTACTGTAGTGTTAGAAAATTAGTCTGCCCGTCAGCCCGGGGCTGTTAACTTTTAGTGAAGGGCAACTATCTTGTAACTGATTCAAGCCCAGCAGGGCTACCTAATTATTTCTAAAATCACACCACATATTCCCATACTTTAACTTATGTTTAAATAAATAAAAATAAATTAATCACTACCGTAAAATGCCGAGCAAGGGCCAGGGGTCGAAAAATCGGCAGCCCGACGGCCCCGGACAATATAAAAATTGTTANAGGTGGAGCTGTCTTCAAATTTTGTCTTAGCAGGGTGATGAGCACTGAAGTCAGTGGCGTAGCCAGTAAATTAGCTTTTTTTTTTTTTTGGCTGTTGATATTTTTAAAGTTTACAATTTTGGGGGGTTTCCAGACCCTCCAGGACACCCTCCACCTTAAATATGCCTTGGCTGAAGTCCATTGATTACAAGGTTTAAAATACCAAATAACTTTCTATTACAGTATGTTTCCAACTTATTTGCATTTTAATTTATTGGCTGGCTAACTAGTCAGTCAATGTTCTTGCTGCATGTTTGTTGTGACAGCTACCTTTATGAACAAAATAACATAAAAAATTCCCTAGATCTTTAACTTTTGAAGTCATTGTTGACAAGTCAAAATGTTGTGCCAAATATATTTTTATTAGTATACAGTAGGCTACCTGTGGATCTGATCCCACTACCTGAAACAGATTTTTTTTTTTTTACTGTAGCCATTCATATACTATCACAATACACCATCATTTAAAACTTATAACCAGTTACACAAAAATTGAGAAAATTTCTCACCCAAATCCAAGAGAATCATTACCATAATCTGCAAGGGATTTACACGAGCACCTAGTAAGTGCTCAAATCAGGGCCGTAGCCAAGGG
>PXIH01S0000563.1:9150-19426 GCA_003024985.2 Euperipatoides rowelli
ATTATTATAGCCTAAGTCATCAGAAAAAAATTAGCCTCCTTATGTTTATCTTGCTAATGACCTTTTTTTTTAAAAAAAAATATTTTAAAAAGTAATATTTCTGTAAATGATGCTTTTTCTTCTTTAACATCTTTAAAAGCTGAAGTTGAATGCTTAATATGCAGTCAGCTATTAACGATGATAAAATATTTTCATTATTGCCTATATAAAAAATTTAGCCTGCGGTAAATATTTATTGATTTTAATAATTTTACTATTTTTTTAATTAGCCTTCTTTTTCTTATATTTATATTCCTAATTATAATTTCTATAATATTATTGAATAATTACCCAATACGAATACTGTAAAGACAAGGTTAAGCTTTACTGTCTATCTTTTCAATGATAATGTCTTTTCGGATTGTGTAAGGGCTACGGGTGATGTCACACAACTAGTTCCTGTCTGTCTACATAGAGCCTATGAGATTGAGGAAACCTCTACTCCCTTATTAACCTTGGACTAAATATACAAATATAAATTGGGGAAAAAAATTATTATTTTAAATTTAAATCAAAATGAAATAATTGTTGTTACCTCATTAGCGCTGTTATTAGAGGTACAGGGTGCCAGCTTAAAATCTAGCCATCCAAAACAATCAACATAAGTGGAAAGAGAGAGAATGTAAGACAACAAACCCAGATTTAATTAGTGATCAATGTTAATAAAAGCTATTTAACAATTTCCACTCCACTGATTTTAGAGAATTTGGTTTCTACCACTCCAGAAGAAATNTGAAAAATCGATTTTTTTTTTTTTTTAATTAAGATTTAGTATTCTTTTAATTTATTTTTTTAAAAATTCTCGTGGGATAATTAAAGACATGTATATTTTGAGTCTTTTAAGCTAAAAAAAAAAGTAATTGAAGCATATTTGAATATAATAATAATTATTGATTATGAAAAACAAGAAAATGAAAATGGCGATTTAGAATCGCCATTGGAGTGGAAAGGGTTAATGACAGTTACATAGAAAAACATTTCACTCTTTTTCCCCCTCTTTTTCTAGTAAGCAATGGATGAAAACAAATTAATTAAATAAAATAACTTAATTAAAAATTCATTTTAAAAGAATTTAAATTAAAAAAGAATAATTTGAAACGAAATTACTGCTTATTAATAATAGCAAATCAAACCAATATATTATACACTGAACAAAGGTTAATTAAATATCAATTGCTATAATTTCTAGGTGAAAAGGTTTAAAACAGCAAGACCAAATTAAAATGTAAATATTTATTAAAATCATGAATGAACTATAAAATAGATCAACTTTAAATTTAAATCAAGATTGCTAAATACTTCTGTGAACAACATAAGAAAATTATTTAGACTTTACGTCATACTGTGGAGCAACTCAATGATCATTAATCGTCAATCAAAGTGATGAGCGGGTTACAGGATGACTGAAGAAGTGGGGTCAACAGCATCAAAAATAAAAGTTAGTGTTTGAAATAAAAATAAGAATGCTTGAATTTAAAGAATGCATTTATCAAAATTACTTAATTACGATAATACACCAGACCAACGTTATAAAAATGAACTCGCTTGGTCGCTCTTGGGTGTGAAAAAGCTTTAACAAACACGACTATTTAAAAAATTGAAAATTTCTAAATTACAATTTGACAGCCTTAGTGTCAATAAAAAGGACTCAAAATTTTAAGGCAATGGTTGATAAAGGCCAATCAAATAATCACACAGGAAAGAAGTAACCATCGATGACACCCACCACCCCCCTTAAAAATTTCTAAAGAAAAACTACAGCACAAAAAAATGACAGGAAAAAAAAACAAAGAAACACAATTATACACACACACACACATTCATACCCATTGAACTATTACTTGGTTAAAATCCTATGGTCCTACCTGATGTTATCCCGACTATTTGTAGGGTGACCCCCATGATCAATTTTGGGTTTCATAGTGGCAATGCCACTTCCTCCCATCACCTTTTAAGTTCTTGCTCCATCATCGAGCTTTCTCCTCGGTAGAAGGGTTTAAGTTTGTTGATGTAAACCACTTTCTCCTCAGTGTCAGCATTCATCTCCTTGATCTTGTAGTTCACAACATTCACCCTACTCATAATTCTGTATGCACCCTTGTACCACATCTTCAACTTTCTGTTTTTGCCAGCATAACTAGTAGAATCAAGATATAAAACTTTAGCCCCCATCTTCAACTCCAAAACTTCATGTGCTTGTTTTTTGGTGCACAGTTGATTCTTGTTGATTCAGTTAAATGATTGTGCACTTCTTCTCTCGCTTTCTTGAGTCTTTCAAATAGTCTCACTTCAATCTCTGAATTGGTATCCTCTCCTGACTTGCCATCACCTACCAATGGTATCTTGGGGTGTATCTGGTCATATCCATGAAACACGAATAAAGGGCTCTCCCCTGTACTTCTGTGGATGGAACTATTAAGATTTTGCAACAGAAATGGAAGATATGTGTCCCATTTTGAGTAGTGTGTCTCATAGATTTTGGCCAGAACACCGAGATTTTAGAGTTCACTCTCTCAGTTACTCCAATAGCTTGGGAATTGTATGGGTGGAATATACCTCGCTGATCCCCAATGTCTTGTGTACACTCTTCATTATGTTACTAGTAAATTGACCACCCCGGTCGGATACCAATTCGATCGATGCCCCATATCTGGGTAGTATATTTTTGATGTAGTCGGCCATTACCGTTTTGGCCACAATGTTCCTAACAGGAGACACAAAGGCCATCCCCCTAAGGTGGTCAACCCACACAATCTTATATTGGTTACGCTGTTGGGTAACCATGAACGGCTCTAAAATATCGACAGAAACTCTCTCCATGGGGAACCTGGGTGGCTTGACTGCCTGGAATGGAATCTTGTTCCTCACCATCCCCATTCTCTGACTGACATCACGTGTCCTTATGAAGTCCTGAATCTCCCTTCTCATCCCTTCCCAAGTTAATAGAAGTCTAATCTTCCAAATGGTGATTGGTGTGGAGATATTAACCACCAGACAGTCCATCATGATATGTTGATATCATATTCTGCTTCAAGGCCTCAGGAACCACCACCCTATACTTCCACCCATGCATTCTGTTAGGGATGAGCCACTTAAGTATAACTCCCTCACTATCTATCATATACTCATCCTTATGCCACTACCATCACATATCCCCTTATGTATAAGTTTGCAATCATCATCATTCCTCTGTGCTCACGTATCCATTCAGTGATTATGATCTCATTCAACTGATATGCTGCCATGGTGATAGATAGTGTCTCCTCATTGTGGGCCCATGACAGCCAGTCGGCTATGAAATTAAACTTTCCAGGTTGGTACTCGATCATGATGTTGGGATCCTGCACTTGAAGCAACCATCTGGCCAGATGCATGTTTGTGTCCTTTAATTGGAACACATAGGACAACAGATGATGGTCAGTCTGGAGGAGGATCCTGTACCCATAAGTCTAGTGTTTGAATTGAGCATTGTGTATAATATCACTAAAGCCTCTCTTTCAATTTCTGAGTACCTCCTCTCAGCAGGATTAAGTTTGCGGCTACAGAATGACACAGTGTACACGACTCCATCATCATCCTCCTGTTCTAGCACTGCACCAATACCAATGCCAATGGCATTAGTCTTCATGATGAAGTCCCTTCAAAATTTTGGTATTGTAATAGAGGTGCCTTGGTAAATTTGTCCTTAAGTTTTACAAATGAACACTCAGCATTCCCTGTCCTTTTGGACTGGATAAATCCTTTACCCTTTATCAACTGATACAGTGGGTCAGCTATCTCAGTTATCCCAGGTATGAACCTCCTATAAAAGTTCTCAGTACCGAGAAAACTTCTAACTTGCTTAACTGTCCCAGGCCTCTCAAACTTTCTAACTGCCTCAATATTTTCATTTGTTGGTCTTTCACATGATCATGGAGCTTCACATTGAAGTAGCCATTGTTGAGGTCAAGGGTTGAGAATATCCTAGACCCCCTCCCTTCTTCAACTTGTCAATTATTTCATCAATGTGCATCAATGGGTATTTGAATGGCTCTACGATCTGATTGATTTTCCTCAAGTCTAACACCATGTGTATTTCTGTGGTAGGGGCCTTCTTCTTTAAGAACATGGCTGGAGTGTTCCAATTTGAAGTAGTTTTTGATATAATTCCTGGCCTTTCTAGCCTATCTATTTGTTTTCTTATTGGTGGGTAGAGTTTATGAGGTATCCGGTATTGGTGTTGATAAATCGCCTTGTCAGACATGAATACCGGTTCATAAGAAGGAAGGTTGGCCCCCATCATTTCAGTGACATCTTTGATTAATATATTGCTATTTATTTGTATGAGGGAATCAAGATAATCCCACTGTTCTCCTGACAGTTCAATTTCATTCAGTTTCATCAACTGAGTATGTAAGCTCAGTTGATGAGCTTACATACTTGCCTTCATCACCAAGAATTAGAGAATGACACCACCCAATCCTTTTAAGCCCTGTGCTCCTCTCATCATTTGACACATTAACATCATTATATACTTTAATTGTCAATTCACCTGCTACCATGTTCATAGACTCGTGAAGACCCTAAAGCATGTAGAACCCCATGATGAGATCATAAGGACACTGCTCATTGAGTTTCATTAAACAGACCCTGTGACTGAATGTTATACCACCTACTCCTATGCGCACTGATGGACAATTTGTTTGAGTATATCCGGATGATGTAGGAATTATTAATTTAGCAGTGGTGGATTCATCTAACATATCCTCTTACTCTACAAACAGAGTATCTAGCAGATACAATTGAGCACCAGTATCAACCAGGGCCTTCATGTTGCATCCTAACACTATCAATTCTACTATGGGTTTTCTATCATAAGAATTATCAAATCTAATCCTCACAAATTTTTCCCTTTCTTTGTTGTCAGGTAGACTCCTTGAATGCCTTACGTTTAAGCTTGTGCCCGATTTGTAATTTATCACAAGGGATCCCCTCCTCATGAGCTACTATGAAGAAGGACAATTGTAGTTTAACCCCTGGCCTGCCATTAGACCCTACACTTAGCCTACTCCAGCCATCCCCACATTCATTGTCAGATTGTCAGCTTGATCTAAATCTCCATCCCTTACACTAACCTTGGGCTTGGGTCTTGTCCGCCTCTTCCCCTTACAATTCCACTGAATATGACCAACTCTACCATAGCTCCAACATGTTAGATCAGTCCTAGTTGTTCTCACTCTAGCACCTTGTATGTTTCTATTAATTTTGTCTATTTTCCTTTTCATGAACTGGATGTCCACTTCAATTTTGTTTTCATTGGTCATTTTCATTGGTCACTACCTGACCAATTTCAGGAAGTTCACCCCCCAACCATTATTGTCTTTGTCAATAACGCTTTACACCTGGTATCCATTACAATTATGAAAATTCTAAAATGAAGTGTTAAACAGTGTGACACCAGTGGTGCAAAACATACTACTCTCAATTTAACCTTAAAATATCACTACTCTATTATATCATTGACCTGTAGTAGGACAATACCTAAACTTAAAACATACTAAATAATTAATAATATACAAACTAATCATATTAATTACTAAACTAAGCTAAACTATACGGCATCATCAATCAGTTACATTGATGAATAAATTAAAATTTTCACATAACATAATTTGAACCTTCACTTCATTCTACCTGTATTGGACACAAGATATTTGTAAATTTGAATTAATTAAAATTTAACAAAAACAATGTTAAAGGTGAAATAGAAAAATGTCAGGTACATAAAATTTAATCTTCAGAACCGGGTTCAAATCTAAAAATATTCAGCGGACGCCACTCCCTTTTTAAATTGGAAAATAATGAAACCAAGGCACGGACAAAATCATTCCCCAGAAAAAAAAAAGTTTTTAAAAAAGGAATAATTTTGAACAAAAAGCAACAAGGAAATAGGAATTTCCATGAGCTTAAAACAAAAACAAAAAACAAGGAATGGTACCCAAAACTGAAATAGAACTAAAAATGCATAAATTTCATACACTTCACAAAAAAAACTATGTACAATAAAAAATATTAAACTATACACACTGTTCATCAGAAAAACGTAATTTATTAAAAATTTTCAATATTGATGAGAAAAAAAAATTATATTTAAAAACAATTATTAGTAACAATATTACACACATCTGAACCATTTACAAACTCCACTCTGACAAAACTCAATATACAAATATTTGAATGGCTAGCTGCATTACTGTGCATGGAAAGACAATTACGAAAAAGAAAAACATGGTTTTAAATTTCTAAATAAAGCCAAGAGTGGACAGAAATATAGTATTATAAGTCTCCAAGGTACCACCACAGTCACATTGCAGTGTCATAGCTCAAGTGTCACACAGGGCAGAATAAAAAACAACAAAAAAATAATATTCAAAAAGCTTTCCCACAAAAAGAATCAGAATAAAATTAAATTTTAAAAAACACATTCACGTTGACAAATATAAACACTACTCAGGAGAATCAGTATTGTTCTCCAATCTCAATCTCTACTGTCAGTTTAATGACAATAATAACACAATGTGAGATCACATAACAGATGATCAAAATTGATGCATCACAAACAATTCAACCCTGTGACAAAATCAAATTCATAATTATTGGTTTGCAAAAACTAATGACACTTCATAACACACAGACTTAATTTAAATTGGTCCAGATGAGTGACAAAACCCCGGAATTGCTAATTAAGCAAAAAAATAAAAACAAACTATGAACTACTATTCATTCATTGTTCATGATGGAACAATAATACAAGAATCACTAGATTTAAAAATTATTAAAAATTTGAAAATATTGAGAATTAGTCAAATACTATTTGAGAATTTCAAGATAGCACGAGGAGAGAAAAAACTTTAATCACTAGAAAAAGTTCACAAAAATTCAAAATCACATGACATATATGTTGTACCACCACTTCTGGTTGAAAATGAACCAAACTCAAAAATAATTACATTAGAAAGTAGTAATGTATCATACAAAACTGCTGAACTAGACAAAAATCAAAATTAAACAAATTTCAAAATTGTCAGCCATCTTGAATGGAAAATTAAAAATTTACAATACCAAAGGCATCCAAGATTAAGAATAAAGGTCAACAATGATGGCATACATCTTCAAAAAAAGTTTAATTAAAGAAATTTGATCACGTTGATGAAATTAAAAAAAAATTAAAAATTTCCATGGCCGCCATCTTGGAACACACAAACCCATGATGTCATGATCGTCAAGTCACAAAAATATGGTGGAATTTACTGGTATCAAATAGACAGCATTGCAAATAAAATGTACTTGCAAAATGAAGAAAAATAAACTTTAAAAAATGTTAGCAACGACTTCATAACAGAATGAAAAACAAAAAATCTTTTATCTTTCAATGCAAGAACGGATATTCATTATCCAAATGTCAGGGAGGTGATAATGAAAAAAGATTTTTGTTTAAAGTTAATTTAGAATAGCCTATTTCATTCATAGGATTAAAATGAATATCAATTATTGATTACATATTTAAATTATATAAAATAATGAATTTTTAAGAAAAGTGACACCCCCCCCTCTTCTTTTTGAACACTGAGATCATGTCGTAAAAATGTCATTTATGTTGGAAACTCCCATCTATAATCATTAGTCCAATAGCAAAACTTCAAGAAAAACTAAGACTTTACTATACAGGTAAATTTGATTACACTACATTTGTTAGGGTTAGTACTATGATGAAATTTAGAATAAAAATTTCCGATTGCTCTTCCCTTTTCACTACAACGAGCTAGGATGATGTTTTTCAGTCTGGCCAAGATCCATCAATCAGCCCCTGACACAACTGATTGAAGAATCAAGATGATGACTAGACTACCCCTACTTCAATATAAAACAATTGATAAAATAAATAAAATAAGTTTGTTGATCTGTTTGTGTACTGTAAGGCCAAATTTTCCTCATGTGTGTGTATTTCAAAACTCAGCCGATCATTATAGTACCTGACCTATAGCAGAAAAGTGCCATCTAGTTAACTTGTTATGCAACTTTTAACATTAGAAATCACATAGACTGAATATCGTCATTAGAATTTTTTTTATTTTAAACTAATTTTTAAGGGAAAAAATTACATACATTAATATTGGACATATTAAACTATATAAAAACAAAAAGTAGGTTTTAATTCCATTTATTGTTAGAAATAGGAGACACACACAAAAAAACACTATTATTTATGAATGGCACTGTGTATATATTATGATGATTCTTTAGTCTATAATAGTTAATATTTGAAGTATTAGTAATATCATTTATTTAGTTATTCTCTGTTTACATTTTTTTTTTGTGGGGACGTCCTCTATGCTTTATTCGATAATTGAACTTTGAAAATAACACAAGCTTCCTCCGAAACACCAGCGAACATCTGGGTCAAGAGGGTCCAAAAATTAAACAAATCACAAAATAAGGATACAAAATACATGGCTCAAAACTTTTATGCAAAAAATGTCAATAACCTTGAATCTCTATACGAAGAAAATAAAGTTCTCCACAGTGAAGACTGGAAAATTCCCGGAAAAACCGGAGACCTTGCAACTAAACACTCAAAAAACTAATTAGGTACCACTGTATCCTTTAAAAAGATGTTAAAAAAAGGAAGAAGCTCTTGATTCTTCCACTTAAATTCGAAGGCTTCAGTAGTAAGAAAAAGAAAGTCATTTTATGGCCATTTCTATGACCTGTATCAGAAAAAAAGGCCATGGCCTCATGGACATATCTTCAAAGATCCTAAGATTGCGTATTTTCCAGAACGTCCAGAAAAGCATGATTCTTATTAATATGACACTCTTATTTTCCATGGCAGCATTGGTCACTGAAAGCCTATCAAAACAAACTGAAAACATGTGATCCATCATCAGATCTTTGTGGTTAAAATCTCCACCAATTATAGTAATGTCCCTTCTATGTGGTATGTACAAGATCAAATCTGAAAATATGGCTCTATTCCGTATCAAATTATTGCGTGCATAAAAGTTTATCAAAGTGCAACGTGCAGCATCAAAGACCATGGACATCACTATATACCTTGATGTAGCCTTATGTATTACTATGTTTGATGCAATTAATCTCCTGGAAACCCTGACATGATTTGGGTGTGCTGCCTTCAAAAAGGAAAAAAAATCATCCTTTAACTCCCTCACTAGACTTTATTAAGTATGGCAAATCTGCGAAATTTTGCCCGTCCTTTAAAGCAAATTGTACAAATACTGGCGTAGTAGATATTTGCAAATGCTCAGATATGCGCCTATATGATGGACGCATAGATACAACAGTACCGTAAACCGTCAATATATCAGATAACTTAAAATTTACCAAATTTGAATTTTTCACAGCATCCGCGTGAAAAACATAATACTCACTATACCTAGTAAAGTTGCTAGTGAATGTTTTCAGGGCCTCAGGTGTGTGAAAGGCAACAAAATGATAATAGGGAAGATGTAACCTAGTAAATTCCACCAGCTTGTTTAACAAGCCCATGCCATCAAGTACGTCAATCAAGGTGTCCAACGAAAACCATTGTAGCTTGTAATTAATATCAGCAATGGTAAAATCGTTGGAATCCGGTTGAACTAAGGACTCATAATTGTGAAAATTGAATATTATATTGTCTTATAGGCATTTTCCAAATGTGCATTCACAATATTTTCCATATTCTTGATTATAAAAGTGCACAGAAAAATAAAATATATCCAAATAAAAGGCCAATACGAATCACTGACTATGCAAGCTTTTAGCACAGAATTAAACGTATGAAAATATTTAAAGTATCTAGAATATGGAGGGCTAACTGCTACATTTACACTTTGTAAAACAATAAGAAAACTTACAAGAATTAAGATAAGGTCCTTAATATAACATTGGCTGCAAAAAATTATAACCAAACTAATTTGATAATATAAAAAAATAAAGATACAAAGAGGAGACAAACGCCCGACTTCCTTACGGTTTGCCAGGTGTCGTATAAGTCGCTTTTTTTACATTTGCTCGCACATTCCATATGTTTTGCTTTCATCTGTGATGCGCTTACTTTAATTAGTAAATGCGCCACAGATGTTCTAACTCTGAAATGGGAGAGCCAATGCTAATTTACTAATTATACAATTTGTATAATTAAAGGTCAAATGTAACAGATTTTTTTAATTTTTTTTATTTATTGATTTTCAAAGAT
>PXIH01S0000564.1:28068-44747 GCA_003024985.2 Euperipatoides rowelli
AGTATACTGTATATATATAATGTATATATAAGCCTCGCTTTCATACACTTTTAATAGTTTATCCAAAAATATGAAAGTGCCCAGAGTTAATCAACCAATAAAATATCTTCTTTTCAAAAGCTTTTCATTATCTACCAATCATATCAAAGTAATAATTATTTCAATTCATAGTAAGGTAGTTTATTTTTCATTTATTGTTTAATAATGAATTTTTTAATAAACATTTTCATATTTTTTCTATTTACAAATCAAATTGTGTCTTAATTCCTTGTAGATTGTTGGGATCATTTGTGGTTTGAAACCAATATTATATGAGTTCATTTTAGTTCTTGTGGAATTTAAAGTAAAGGAATGTGACTGAAGATTTAATTTGGGAATTAGAATTATATAGGATCAAATCTTTTAAGATGCGTAAAGTTGATAAACTTATCAGATATGTTACAAATAATAATTCTTTAATGAACTTTAAGGCAAATAAAAAAAATCCCAGTAGAACTTTGAAAGCTGTCATATTCCATATTAGATTTAACTTTTTTTTACAGGTTTCTTTTCCTAATGGTCACTAATAACATTTCTTCAGATATTTTTGTAACACTCTTATTTGGAAACTTCAATGAAGCCAATGAAATTTATGTTATAGTCATACAGAGGCTTTTAGAAATAGGTTCATCTATGGATGGTTAACCTATGAAGGAATCCTACTTGGGACAAAGTCTGATAGGGTGACAGAAGACAAACTTTCTTGACTTTGGAGTTCGATCCATTCTTAAAAACAGAAAGTTTAAAATAAGTTTTCATGGCGAGAATAGATGTTTAGACTATCATCTTGTGGACTAATGATTCATTAAAATAATGAGATGTCCATACTGGCAGAGAAATGGATTTGAGTAAACTGAATATATTAAATAATATTTAAAAAAATAGGAGGATTATTATTGGTGATATATATAAGGAAAACAAAGAATAATAGCCATTGAAATTAAATACTACCTTAGATACTATATTATTATGGGACTCATTTTGGACCCTTTCTTTGCATTTCTGCAATGAGTTTTAATTTTTATGTATGATGAAAACCTTATTGGGCTTAACGGTAAATTTTACTGCCAAATAGATTCTTATGACCATTCAAGAAGATTGCCCATAACGGTTACATTGGTTAGAATGGTTTTATAAATATTTATTCATGTTTACTTATTCCAAAGGTTTAAATGTTATTCCACCAACATTTAGTTCCAAAAGTAGCTGCATAACACCATGCTAGAGTGTCTTTCATAATCTCAGGTCCCCAATTACCTTTTATTGATAAAAATCAAAAATAAATATATTGCTTGGAATATGAACAGTAAACTTCCATTTTTGTCAGGCAGAATCTTTTTAAAGTTATAAATAAAATATGGTCGTCTTTATTTTTTACCAGAAAAAGAATATACCGGTATTGCATTTGGAGCTTGTGGTGGAGTGGAGTATTGAATTGGATTTAAAGATGGATACGAAGGAACATGACTTGGAGCTGTATATACAAGTGCAGATGCAGGCAGTGTACCAGATATTACACCTTGGATAAATGATTTAAAGAAATAAATGTCTGAATAAATAGCCGGCAAATATGGTTTACCACAGCCTGTACCCCAGTTAACAATTCCAACTAGTGCATAAGTACCATCGGGTAGCTTGCAAGCAAGAGGACTACCGCCATCTCCCTGTAAAAATAAAAATATATTAATATTTCTAAAATTGAGTAATTATTACATTTTTCTATAAAAGACAAAAGCTGAATAGCTAAATTGCTAATTAAAAAATATATAATAATTTATTTGAAAATACTATTAATTTTTAAATAATATCTTCAAAATTACATAAAGAACAGTTTTTTTCTTCTGAAAATTTGAATTTGTTAATGTGTTTTTTTTAAAGAGAACAGCATTATGGGTACTTACGTATTAACGGTATTAACGGTACTACCGTTTAATAAAGATTTTTAATATTTCATTTCATCACTAACCTTACCTGACAGTGTTGCCAGGTCTCCGGACGGAAGTTCCAAAATTTTTAAACTTCCAGAAAATAGGAAATTCAGCTGAAATCTCCAGGAAATTGTTTTATTTAACGATAATTTATTTATTTATTAAAGATTTAGTTTTGAGGAGGAATTATGCATGATTTCAATGCCTGAGAAACCAAACTTAAGCCGACCTATTTGGTTGGTTGGTTTAATAAATATACCTGTTAAAAAGTCCCCCCACAGAGACTTAAAAAGTAGACTGCTAATTTAAGATGTTGATTAGTTCAATAACTTTTTTTTTCCATCACTTAACTTCTTTCAATACGTTTATAAATCTAAATTTAAATAGAAAGTAAAATAAAGTAATTTATTTTTAAAAAAAATCTATCGTGTGTGTGTGATTTTCAGAAATAGACAACCTATTGTGTTTGTATAGTTTTTTTTGTTTAAAAAAATATATTATTATTATGAGTAATATTATTACAGATTCATTAAAAAATACTGTTATTTTAGAAATGTAATAAATTATGTTGATTAATAAAGTGTATTTAAAAATACTCCGGAAATTTCTGTTAAATCTTCCGATTTTTTTCACTCTGATCCCCCAAAATATTTTTTTAAGACCTGGCAACACTGATTTTAACATCTTTTTAAATGAAATAAAATTTGATGAATTAAACATACATTTTTTTTAGCAAAATAAAACTAAATTCACAAAGTTGAAAATAGTGATTCTAATACACTTATAGTGTTTTTAACATCACATATTTTTTTGGTATAAAATTCTATATTTCGGAAAAAAGTGTGAAATTTGTCTTGACTAATTTCTACAACAATTTTCCTTTTATTTCTTTTCATATTTGTTTACGGTAATACTTAATAATGTATATTTTTAAAAAAAAAAACATATTAGCCTACAATATTTTAAAATAAAACAGTATCAATATCTGACATGTTTTAATTCAATATTACAAGGAAAACTTTTTTGAATTAGTCAATTAGATCAATTTTTTAAAAAAAATGTCATTTAAGATCTTGTCAAAACTTTTTTTTTCCCCCTTAATTTATAACGTATTTTTTTCAGGATTGCATCGCTATGTATTCTTAGTATACAAGCAGCCAGGGAAGATTAATCCATCGGAGAAGAAACTGACCAACCATTCTGGAGATGGTCGTGGAAAATTCAAAATAAGAGATTTTGCTAAAAAATATCATTTGGGCAATCCTGTAGCTGGCAATTTTTATCAAGCTCAATGGGATGAATATGTTCCCAAATTATATGAACAACTGAGTGGTTAATAAGGTTTCATTTATTAAAATGCTCAAGATTTGTTATTAGTAAAATTTCATGTATTAAAATGCTAAAGAGATTTTCTGCTAATCAGTCTAATTAAGAACTCAATTTGATATAAAAGTTGTATTAATTTTCTTAAGAGATTTTTTTTTTAAATTATTTACATTTAATAAAGTTCTTCCATTTATAATTGGTTTTTCTGTCTTTCCATGAATATATTTTTATCATACTGTAAGCCTACATACTTTTTGACTTTGTAAAGTTTTGTTATACTGTTAAAACCATGTGAAAAGAGAGCCATCTATTAACTATTTGAAATCGAATTAGCCTAGCAATTATTCATTTTCATTATATAAAAAAAATAGGGTCTGACTGAAAAATTATCTGAAAGTTATTTAATCCTGTATTGATGGTTTATAATGGACCTTTGAGAATTGAAAATAAGCAATCAGTATTTTTTTTAATCAAATTCCTAGCCTCATCAATGTGTTGTATTTTTCAACGTGAAGCTTAGAAATGATTAAATATTTGGCCTATAGGGGAGTGGGTTTAAAATTTATACAGTACATTTCAAAATAAAATATGTTTGTGTAATGAAAAATATTTAAATTTATTAATATTTTATATAGAATAGTCATGATTTTATCTTTTGAACAAATAAGTTAGAAAAAAGAGCGTACCCCTTAAGAAGTTACTTTCTCTTTACATATTTTCCAAATTACATCCATTTAGATGAGGAGTGGCCAACTTCTTTCTTACGGTGATTGAATTTTTTAAATGGAAAGTAGTTAACACGTTCACTGCGGAAGCTAATTTGAAATACTCCACTATATGTGGAATAGTTTTTTCTTATAAATACTTAATATTAATTATGAAATGTGGTGTAGTTTTTAGGCTGCTTCTCAGATCTGAGTCAGCCGCATATTGCTAATATTTTTTTTATTGTGTGTGGAAAGTCTCGGATCCAAGTCACACATTTATGCAAATTATTATGACAAAAACTTCTATTTATTATCAGGAATTTTAATATATAAAGTAAAATGATTTCCAACAAACAGTTTTTTTATTATGATTTTTTTTTCTAAATGTCGGCTATTAAAAGCCAGTTCATCTTACATTTTCCATTGCTGTTTCTCTGTCGTTAGAGATAAATTTTTTGGTTTTGATTTTTGAAACTTGCATTTTTCTAATTTTAAAAATGTATAAGTTTATTCCTAATATTTGTATTACGCTACCTGAATGTCAAAATTTCAGAATCGCTTGATAAATTTTGAAAATAATATCACTGTGACCCCAAAACTAAAGAAAAGTTCAAACAATTCAGAAATGTTTTTTTTTATATCCTATTTTATGTGCCTAAATAATAAAAAAATGTTCAACACTATTGCCCAATTCATATTTGCATTTTGAAGTTTGTAACACAATGGACTTGGATTCGAGTCATCAGCATATTGTGAAAGTTCGCATTGACTCGGATTTGAATCATGCACAGCGAACGAGTTAAGAGCTACCTTGGAGGGGGGGGGGGCATAAGTTAATAAGCTTTTTTTTTTTTTAAAGCATATTATAGTACATGCATTTTTCTTTTTTTTACAATTCATAGTTTTTAAACTAATAGGCTACTAACAATGAGATACTGTATAAACATAATTTATTTAATTACTATATTACTTTTAATTCTTTTCTTTCATTATAAATCCATAACTTTTAGTTTAATAATTTCAGCATATTAACATGATCTCCTCTTTGCATTCGTACTCATTTCTAGGATGACATTTAAATACCGCAACAATAAAAAATTTAATCTACAGTTTCAATTTTTAAAAAGTAGGACTGAAGATAAGAACTCAGAGCACCTGAACAAAAATGCACTCAAAATACATGGGTGTTTTTTTAAAATAACGCTGTACACACGTGGGCGGTTCTATTAGCAATGGGTAGGGTGGTTTGGAGTTATTTTCTTAGAACTTGTTTACGTTCAGAATGATAAAAACTGATAGTTTTGACAGGAAGTGATTTTTATAAAATTTGTGCCAACTGCCAATTTAAAATAACTATTAAATTCAAGTTTATGAGTGGTGGTTGTAGGGAGTAAGCATGATCACCATACGCTCCCAAAACACATACTGAGGGCGCAGGTTCGCGTCCTCCAGTTCAGCCCAAAATCCTGGATCTTTCTTTCTTGAGGGATCTAGGACTAGGATGCCATTTGTTCAGTCTATGCTAGTCAAGAATAATACGGTACTAATAAGGTCACCACATATGATTTTAAAATAAATTTTCTTTAGGCAGAGAATGCATTAATTTTGTAATTTTTTGTATAGATCTATTCATCAAAATCATTTTTATTTGAATTTCAGTATGCTTTATGCACTTCATGACATTTGATATTTCACTATCTAACACTAAGATAAATTGTCCAAAGCATTTTGGACCAAAACAAAAGGCATTCTACTTTACAGTAATAGCTCAATCAGGGTGTTAGCAAGAATCTAACAATATTTTACGATATTTCTTATATTGTATTTATTAATATGTAATATTAACACTGCCAAATATCTATTCTTAGTTTTAATACTGCTTTAAATTGTTTTGATATGCTTATATTTTTTTTTATGATTTAAATCCAAATATTGTATTTACTTATTAATCGGCACTAGGAGGATTATAAATTTGTGAATAGGCTACAGTCTATAGTTAGCACTGGGAAAGAATATATTAAGGGCAATTAATAAATATACTGTAAATGACATATTAGAACTAATGGCAAGATGAATCATATATGAACATTTAAAGACTTATCAAATGTAAAGAATATTTAAAACTGGGAATACATAAGTAGCTTGGAAGCTATCAAAGAAAATATCAACATTGCTATCTAACAATGATCTACTTGAAACTACTGATAAACAATAAAAGACTTTGGTGATCCTTATCAATGTATATAAAATCCACTTTTTTTGCTATTAAACATTTCAATCAAGTGGATTGAAATGTTGAATTACCTTTAATCTATGTTGCTAGTCACAAACTCCTCAAATTGCCTCTTCTGTCATCCTTTGAGCTGCACTCGTAAAAAACGATGTGGGGACAGGCCAATACCACGATGTAAGAATCTTAATTACATTGGGTTAAAGTGAATAATCTCATTGGATTGAAACTAAGACCGTTCATTGTAGGATCTTTAATTAATTTCACAACTGGATTAAGTATAAAAGCTATCTGAAGACTTTTGGGGTCTCATCTGTCTGTCAACACTAGCAGTTGTTTCCAGTGCACTTGTTTTAAATCACTATCCCGCACTTAGCTGCAGGAAATGTTCCAGTTTTAACCTCAAATTACTCATCTATATCCAATCTCAAGCACTGGTTAGTCTCTGGAGTGATAGTCAATTCTGCATATTATAACCTCTACTCGTTATACTGTAGGCAGAAGAACTCGAACAAGACTGCAGAACATGGTACCTGGTTTAAAAAAACACTAACTTGTAGAACTGAAAAAAATCATAACAGTAATAATTTACATAAACCCCCTAACTAGTAAAAGACCATTAAAACACATAACAGGGGGACTGATTACTTGAAAGGCCACCACCTCTCCAGCTACAAAAAGAGAACAAAAAGACAATGAAAACTGTTTGCTGGAAATACGCAAACAAAGACAAAGTTTGAGTGTGTGCTCTCATTTTTATATTACGGAGAGAGGACACATGATGCAAATTAACAAATGAATAAAATAAATTAGTTAATTAGCACGTTCAGGTAAGCCCGACTATTTCAAGAAATAATTACAATCAATGACAGATCAGATCATTTTTGATACAATATTAATAGCTTTCACTAAATGCCATATCAGGAAAGTAATTATAACTTGAAATCAACTCAGCTATCACCTGAAAGCACTAATTATTAAATAATAAAATATAATAAAAAACCCAACTGTCACACTCTCCACCCTCCTAAGGAAAAAAAAACTATTTTGTTGAAAAATATTTTTTTTTACATAACACTTTTCTTTTTAATAGTAATTTATAGGAAAAAATTATTAAAAATCCATAAGTTTTAACTCAACAGGCCTACTAAATAGCCAAAAGCTCAAAACTATCAATGTTCGTAAAACTGCATCATGAATTAAAAAAAAAAAAGTTTCTGGAGAGGTCAATGTAAACATCGGAATAATGCATGAAAAAGTCTTCCGGATGTACTCAGGGGTAAGAGAGGTAATTTGTTTTAGCATAGGCTAGTCATTCAGGCCTCAGCAACAAGAAGATTCCTGATCCAATATGGTTGGTGAAGTAGGTTGGCATTCCCTCCATGGCCAACTTGGACACTGTGTGATGTCCCACATTAGGCTAGCCCATTACACAATTTCTTGAGTTGAGGAGCCAAAATATAACAAGTAGATTTCTCTACTCATACTGTAGACAGAAGAACTCTAATAAGACTGCAAAACCGGTAGCTGGTTTGAAAAACACTAATTTTTAGAACTGAATAAAATCAACAGTAATAATTAACATAAAAAAACCCTAACTAGCATGACCGTTAAAACATAGTACGGGGACTGGTTCCTTGGAAAGGCTACCACCTCTCCAGCTACAGAAATAATAACAAATAGACCAACAAAAACTGTTTGCTGGAAAAGCTGAGCCCTTTCAATACACGAAAACAGACAGAGTTTGAGAGTGCTCTCCCTTTTATATTACGGAGAGAGCACACACGCAAATTAAATAAATCAAATAAATAAATTAGTTAATTTGTATGTTCAGGCGAGTTGGAATATTTCAAGAAATAATTACAATCAGTGACTGATCGGATTGTTTTTGTTACAACATTTGTTAATAGTTTTTCAATAAATGCTTGCTCAAAAAATCAATTATAACTTGAAATCAATTCAGCTATCAACTGAAGGCACTAATTAGTAAATAATAATAATAAAATAAAAACCCCAACTGTCATAATATCTAGATTCTAATCACCTTTAACAGTCAATGCATTTTTGTGGCTTTATCAAGCTCGTTCAAGGATAGCTTGACCAACCATGGTGAAGTATATGAAAGTCTTTAGTTAAGCTGTTTATCAAGGGTTAAAATATAGTTTTAGAATAGAGATAATAAAGGCAGGTATAATGTTATTTGAAGAAGCAGTAGACTTAGTAATAAGCATGGAGGAAAATCTTAAGTTGTACACCTCAAGGAACCCAAATTTAAATTCTTTAGAAACAGCCTGAATCTGAAGGCACAAATGAGGAGTTAAATTAAAAAAATAAATTGAGAAGCTTAAATTTAAAGATAGGGCAACCAAGAACAATATGTGAACCCAGGTACAGTATTTCTGTGGAATGACAGGACATAATAAAATAAGCTGTATGCAAAGGATAAATCGGCAGTCTGTCTGCAATTTTTTTTTAAGTGGCAATGCTACCTGGGAAAGAGAAGGTACAAATCTTCCATACAAGTTGACCTTTCCAAGAACACCCCATAACTGGTTTTTAGTTCACAGAGGTTTTAGAAGCCTGATGGCATCAACGTTCTCTGCACTGGGAGTAAAGCTCCCTCTGCATAGAGTATGTCCCAAGAAAACTCCTTTACTAGGTAAGTACTTTTTTCACTTTATCTGCACATTCTCCTTGCTAAATATGCTCATCTAATGAGTCTGTGGTAATGAGTATGTCATCTTGATAAATGACAAGGTTGTTAGGGTTCAGTGGTGCCAGTATTTTCTCCATTACTCTCTGAAAAAATAGCCCACTGTTAGAGGCTCCCATCGGTATTCTTTTGAACTTATGCTTTCCAAATGGTGTTTTAAAAGCACAGTTTCCTAGACTGGGTATCCAGTTGAATCTGCTGGTACCTGTTTTTTCAGATCAATATTAGAGAACCATTGCATGTTTGTCAATCGATGGAAAGTATCCTCTATCCGGATTATCAGATAGTCTACTCCTTCGTAACTTTGTTAACCACTGTGGCATCGAAGATAAGACAGCTCACCTGACTTCTTTCTCATTACAATAAGGGGGAGATTCCCTCCAAGGGCTAGTGCTGGGTTCCAAGATGTCACTGACAATGTCTTCCTGTAACTGACAATGTCTTCAAGTCACTATGCAGAACTATGGAATTTGGTACTGAGGGCACTTAATTGGGGTGTAGTCAGTAAGCTCAACTGAATGAGAAAAGTTATGAAGTATGCATAGCTTGCTACTTGTGTTCTGGAGCAAATTTCTATATTTGGTACACAATACTAACAGTTTGAGTAAACGAACTGGCTGCATGCATATTTTTGATAATAGAAAATCAGCTTTCCCTTCACTGACTGATTCAGCACCATCAGTTCTGGTAGTCATCACTATATTTCCAGATACTGATGCATTAGGCTTGTTATTTAACACAGGTTAATTGTCCTAAACAAGAGTAGAGGGTAATGTATGTCCATCTGGGTTGAGTATCTCTGATAAACTGCCAGCTTTCATCTGGAAGGTATTGTACTAATATGGCTTGGGTTTATCCACTAACCTGAGTCAGTTATTTGAGTCACTTTTGTAGACCAGCTCCAGCAAATTTTATGAGGGCTGTACTTTGGATGTCAGAATCAGTTTGGCTGCAGGGTTACCCCACAGATAAAGAGCATTCTGGACATAATCTATCCTAGTTTGGTTAGGTAAAAGAAAGTCCATTCCTAGGATGGAAGTGTAGTCTAGGATCTGCTTGCTAGTGCAATCCTTAACGTATGCTTATATTGGTCTCCCTTTTCCTCTAGTTTAAATATCAAGCCTAACCATGATTCGGAGTCAATTAAACCTAACACTCCAGCAATGCTGCTTTTCTCACCTTCATATATTCTAAATGTGAATCCAAGAGTCCTGACAGTATTTTCACTTGTTATAGTATAGTCTGATGCTGGGTCTGACAAGCATTGTACCATCTCCATACCAATGAAAATTTGAATGTTTAGTTCCCCTGTAGTGCTTGTTCAATTCAGACATGGACATGCCTGAAGTGTCTGAAACTGCCCCTAGTATCACAAGCTGTATCTCTGTTAGATTGCATCTGGTTTCCTTTCTTGCCCTTAGCCCTACTGGACCTGTTCTCCCATTTGGGTGTATTCTTTTGAAATTTGTCTGAATTGTCTCCATGATTTGGTAGCATGGGTCTCTTCTATCTCTCAATGCTGGTGTGTATTTGCTTACAGCCATTGTAGATACTGCCTCCCAGGCTATCTACCTCTGCCTCAGGGTTGTCTACGGCAGCAGCCATCATAGCTGTCCCTCACTTTGGGTTGATTTTAAAGAGCTTACCTTCAACACATGAAGCCATCTCCACTGCTTATCCAATTAACTTAGGGTATATAGTAATCATGTGCTCTTTGATGCTTGCCATCAATCCCTCTAGGAATAAAGACATGAGCCTTCCCATGCCTATGAAACTATCTGTTCCAATACAGTTGCATTTTTCTCTCAAATCGAATAGTCTATTAGTGTAATCTTCCACTAGCTCTCCTATACCCTGTTTACAATTCAGGATAGCTCTCCAGGGGTCAGCCTCTATTTGTGTAACAAATCGCCATTCAAAACGGAGCTGAATTTCTTGAGTCGGTTTTCCATGAAGGGTTTTTAGGTTTGTTTAATAGAAAGAGGCAGATTTAGCTGTCACAATTTGCTTAGTAGTACAAAATGCACAATATTCGGTGGCCACTGAGCTATGGATGTCAGATCCTCGAGGGTATCGAAGAAACATCCCATCCTTTACGCTATCGCTGCTGTATGGTTTTATCAGACGTAGATAGTTTACCAGATCCCATGATGTTTAAATTGTCCACTCCTCCAGGAGCACTCGCCATGTTTTCATGGTCCCTTGATGAGGTACCATCCTGAGGATTGCCATCCTGTTGATCTCTATTCTGAGGAAGCAAGTCCTGAGTATCGACCTCATTGTCACTCATTTTGTTACCTACAAAATATCAGAATGATGGAGTTAAAAAAAATTCAACAGAATTAATACCAACTATAATAGACTATTAAATCAAGATATGCCTATAATTATGTCTAGACCAGACTAGATATTAGAATGGATCCTGGCAAGGTCACCAGAAACTGTTGTGGATTTTTCCATATATGGCACAGGGCAGTTACTAGTGAGAAGAGGTCCTTGTCTGACTGGTTCCTTAATTTGGCCTCCCCACCCACAATTTTTCAGAAATCCCACAAATACTGGAAATAGATATATGCTGATCCCGCTAGATTATCTAAGTTAACGATATCCCCTAAGATAGCTTAATATAATTTATAATTAAAATAAATTACTAAGTAATATATATCTCCCATGCAGTTAAATGATATTTATGGTATTTTTTTTTCTTTATTTTCAGCCATAAAGGATCATATCTATTCTGAATTCAGAATGTCCAACCCTGTCTGAAAATAAAGACAAATGTCCTGTATAAGTAAATATATTGGCAAGATAGAAGAGAAATTGGGGTTATCAAGAATACCCCTAAATTTTACTAATAATAAGATTAACCCTTATAATGAGAAAAGAATTGAACTATTCTGTCTAATATCTTTATAGATGGCAATATATGTTAATATGGGTAATATTATTACAATACTAAGAATGTGTATACCTAGTCTGTAATGGTTAATCCAAAAAGAAAATATATTTAAAATAAATTTAGGTTTATTGTCTTTTATGCCAAATATTTTACTCTCATCATTCATATAAATATATACACTGATAATTATGTTAACACTATTGAAAATATATAACACAGGCATTATCACTATACTATTGACAGTGACTGTTATAATAATAAAACTAAATCAATACAATAACTACTATAACTAGTATACCGAAATAAATCTTACCCTAATTATGATGACTCAGTAAGACAAGGAATATTGGAAACATCAATACCTAGTACTGTGATTGTAATTGATTTTAGACACCACCCTATTAATAACAAAAATTAAAGATCTAATTCTTTCGGCTAATCAGTAGATCAATGATATAACTTACAGATAAATAAAATAGAAATTCTCTTTAAACACATCAAGCAAAATGATGTCTCTAAGTATATACAACTAATTAAAGAATAGGCAAAATAACTTATTGTTATTAAGTTAAGAGCAAAGTTCCTAAATAGGTATGCAATAAAATTTTACCTCTAAGTGTATCTAGCAGTGAACTAATCCGATCTCTGCTTAGTTACTAATGGGTCAGATAATTAATATCTGTAGTCTCAATGATTCAAGTAAAAAAATAAATAAAAAGGGGGGGGGGGGCTGATATATCTTAGAAGCAGGAATGGTCCAAACATGAATTAAAGCAAGAAAATAAAAGATAATAGGAATCTTGAACGCTAATAGTTAAAATAACAAAATAGAGACAATCCTTATAGCAATGTTTTAAATATGTATTTATATAGGCTATAATAATAAAACCAAGCAAAAATTATTCATGTCAAATCTCCCATCACACATCCCTTTATTTTCAATGATTCCTTAATCAAAATTAGGTTAATAGGAGAAATACAAAATGAATTAGTTATCTTGGAATAATAACCGATAGTTAATTTTAATAAAAAAATAACAGAGTATTAAAATCTATAATATTAAGTAGTACTAAATATTAGCTATATATCAAATATATATACTAGTAATATGTAGATAGACTAAATAGATCTACTAAATTGTCATAAGTTACCAATTGGTTAGATATCACTTTTGCGCTGTATCCTATATGTATGAATAACATAAAATGCATAACAGTCTTACTTATGTATCTCAAAGTAGTGTGAAACTTATTTGAGAATGAGGTAATAACTTCCAGTGCAATTAAATTGCTTATAAAGCACGGGGGCAAAATTCGGGCATGAATTCTTTATCACATGGAAAATATCAATAGTAGAAATCCACAGCAATTATTTATTAAGAGCTCTTGGAATTATATTTGTAGAGGAATCATGTTAGGCCTAACCTATGTCCTTTCTTTTCTTAAACTAGGAAAATAGGATAATTATAATAGGTTACTAGATTACCAATATTCCAATTTGCATTATGCTAAACTAGACCATGTTCCTAGTAGCACTAATATCTTACAGTGTTCCACATAGGTAGACTGCAGGTAACTTCAATGGACCATGTAGGCTATTTCTTTTATTTCATCGAATAAAATGCTGGCACCATAAGTTTAGTTGCTAATAAATATAACTAGGTATATTTTCTTCCCTCAATAATATTGGATAGGGAGAGTGAGTACTAATAATAAAATAAAATTTGCTTGATTACTATAGCGAATATTAGTTCCCAAACATATACAAACAAGATGGCAGCTGACTTAGTATCCGCCATCTAAATGCTGACACTACTTGCAGACATCTCATTGCTGGTGAATAATAGCAAATATAGATGGCGTTGATTACCAATATTGGGAATTACTGTGAAGGCATATAAAATCTTTGTATCAGGTTATACCAATATCTCATTTAATATATGTTAAGAGGTAGCTTGTCTTTAAAATAAAACTGTTAAGGCAATTAGTGTCTTTATAAGAAATAATGTGAGCATAAGAATCAGTTACTTTAGATCTATTATTGCCCGCGTAGATTTCATAGATAACTAATTTGCACTTGATAAACTTTTTTAATCATTCGACAAGGTTAGGGCTTACTTGAACACTGTGGTAAGTAGCGCGCCATATCTTATCCATCTTGAAATAGATTATCATAAAGCTAACAGGTTGGTTCTAATGGGGGAAACAGCTCTATTCAGTAGTTGTAACGAAGCACCCTTTATCCAATAGTCAGGAAATAATTAGAGTATATTAATTATTAGTACCGTACTTTATAAAATAGATTAAATATGAACAGTTCATGAGTCGCGTCCTACTTATGTTCCCGCCGTTTGAAGAAGACAGTACATCTCGCTCTCAAGAGATTTTATTATATTTTCCTTTTTTTTTTAAATGTCCAAAAAAAAATACAAATAAGCATACATACAATTATAAAAGATAAATAAAATCTTATACAATAATAAAATTCATGTATAATAAATGTAAAAAATCTTATATTAAATTAATACGTTTAAGGAAATCAGTAGCCAGTAGCTAATAAGGTGCTTGATTACTAGCAAGTCACGTCATAGCGTGGCTAAGATATTACATACTAGATATCTCGCCTCCCTAATCCCTTCCTTCTTGACTCTTAGCAAAGAAAAAAAAAATTAAAACATGCAAAGATTGCCTAAAAAAAATGAAGATACTCCTACAAATACATTTGCACATACCATAGGTATTTATCAATTTCTTACAATGAAGAAAATAATCAAAGTAGCCTAATCAACAGAGAGAGGGGGGGGGGTATCCATAAGAAAGACACAAACATGTCAAACTGAAAGGACTTTAAAATATAAATAAACTAAAAAATAATCAAATAGTAAATCACAAGATAGAACAAAAAAGTTGGGATAGAAATATCACAGTATCGCCACCTAGGAATTAATATACATAACCTAAAATGTGTCCCTTACGAATTACCCTGAATCAGAAAAAAACATTACTCTGGAAGAGGAAATTGCCTACTTTGTAAAGAGAAAGCGATGATAAAAAAGAAATAGACAATGTCAACAAATAGAAGTAAACCAAAGCAAAGACAATAAACTATAATTATAATAAATTTACTTCAATTAAAGTCTATTCTATTTAAATGACTAATATTCTTTGGAAAAGCAGGGAACAAGATACAAAAATATTCCAACTCAATAAGCTCTAAAATTGCAGAATTTTCAATTTTAAGACAAATGTTTAAAAGGGGATAAGAATTTTTCACCACTTGGTACTGGTAGCTTTAATATTTGTAACATATGAAAAATTGTTGGGCATAGGCTATTTGATGGCCTAGACAAAAAGTTCTAATATTAGGAAATATAAATAATTGGGTTATCTAGACAAAACAAACATTTTATAGAAAATGTTCCAATGTATTTTTAACTGCATAATTCTTAACGATACTGTTAAAATCTATCAACACTGAAAGAAAATAAATGCAATTTTCAGAATAATTCACCTTGAGTGGCTCCCAATATTTAAAATTTTAGTATCCATTCAGATTCTACTTATGCTGTTATTTAAAATTTTCCCAATTTAATCAAATTATCTGGTCACTTAATATAACATTACATGTTAAACTATTCTGTTAGTCTGGAATAATTATGGCTGGAATAAACATTAAATTCAAAGTGTGCCCAACATATAATATTTACCAATTTAGTACAGTACCATAGACATTATGCTTATTTCTGTGGTTATTTCAAAATTTAGAAAATTGGATTCTCATTTACTACAACATTTCCTGTTCAAGTACTAGATTATGTTGCCTGCAATCCTCAAGCCGTGGAATATACCCAAAAATTGTTCATATTTCCTAATTTAGGAATTTTTTTGTGTTAGCCATCAAATATTAAAGTTTAATAAGTAGTAAGAAACTCTTATCCCCTTTTATACATTGTCTTAATATTGAAAGTTCTGCAATTTTAGAGTATAAGAAGCATTTTTTTTTAAACTTTATCGAAGGAACTGCTTATTTATTATCTAATATATAAAGTAGAAAGTCTATGTTTGTTTGTTATCATTGAGGAGTTAGAATATACATTTACATTGTTGTCTTGGAGACAATGGACAGAATTTTAAATAAGAAATTTGGCATGTGGGTAGGTTTCATAGTGTAGTCAAGGGAATAGACTTTTTGATTTTTGGGAGTGGAGTGAGGGGTGAGTAATGACTCTGGACTGTTAATTCCCAACATGACACAAACTTGAAATTTGGCATGTGGATAGGTTCCATAGTGTAGACAATGAAAATAGATTTATGGATTTTTTTATTATTATTTTTTTTTTTTGGGGGGGGGGGGGGGCTTGCAATGCTGGGTACTTCAGATAGTATACAACATAACACAGAGTACATTTTTTCTTTATTACAAATCAGTCAATTTAGAATACAATAATTATTTTAGTACATAATTCAAGGAACAGATACAATTTTTGAGTCCAGAGGAACATGAAAAAACTGGATTAAACTTGTACAAAGTCTAATCCGGAAAAAAAGGTTTTTCCAGATTCGAAAAAAATTTTTTTTCCAGATTAGAACCAGTGACCAGAATGTTGAGTCGGCCACTGATGCTGCTCGACAAGCCCGCAGGACTACATGGAGCATTTTTGTATCTTGTTGACTAAGAACTTCTAAAGCTTGATCTAGTATATTATTATTATACTAGATCTAGATCGTTTATTATAATAAAAGATCATCAAATATATAAGATTCTGGGATTTATCTTCCAAGATAAGATTAATGAGGGTCAACCTACTTACACTCAGTAGCGTATCTAGGTAATAGGG
>PXIH01S0000564.1:56798-70827 GCA_003024985.2 Euperipatoides rowelli
TTTACTGCTATCTATAACATTTTTTAAAAAATGATTTTTTTCAATGAGGCAAAGAATTTATACACTGTATATAATTATTATATAATTTTGCTAATAGATATTTGGTTTTTAATGTGTTTCTATAATGATATAATCTTTATCATAGACATTATAGAATGTTGTTTGACAAGGAATATAGATAAAAAGAGTCAATATATTTCTATTAGTAATAAATAGAAATACTGTATAATATAAAATAAACAAAATGAGATTAAAACTTGACATTAACCCCTTCATTTGCGAGTGGGCAATTTTCACTTCCATAATAACTATATATGCATCAGAGAATGTTTGAATGTATTGCAAATCAATTTTCTTTCACACATACATTACAAACACCTTTATGCTTTATGTATGATTTTACCCTAAAGCAGCGGTATTCAAACTGTGTTCTGCGGAATCCCAGGGTTCCGTGGAACATTTTCAGGCGTTCAACATTTTTATTAAAACTTAGATTTTTGTTGCATAAGTATAATGAGGGAATACCTTAATAAGAAAACAAAACATCATAATAATACCAATGTTAAGACACTAACAGCAATACATTAAAAAAATAAAATCCTAACTAAAAATGTTGTACAAAATAAATATTAACGCCTTTAGCTATAGAAATAGGGAAATCTTCATGAAAAGTAGCCTATGTATGATTAAATGCTTTTAGCAGCAAAAATCCCTCTGTTAATTTTATGAACAAAGTATTTAGGCGTAGTAAAAAAAATCCCTACACCTGGCAACACTGGTTATATAATTTCTGACACATTTTGCACACTTGCTTCAAAGTGTATTTTTCTTAGCTTCACGTGTTCTCCATCTTAGACCACTAATGGCGATGTTCCTGTTCCGAAGATGCGATGAAAAATAATTTCAATTGTAAATTTTTAAATTTTCATTTCAAAACATTTGAAATTGCATTTTTGTCCTAGGTTTCAATAGAAATATTATTTAAAGTGAAGGGTTTCAAAGGTGTTAGACATTTGAAAACCACTGCACTAAAGTTTCAGCATATTATTAATCTCATTTCTTGCAATACTAAGATTTTTTATCACAGTTCACGAATGTAAAGGAGGAGGAGTGTGCAATATGTGATCAATAAGCAGATTGACTATTATGGAAGCCTCAGAAATTTCCCTTTTCAACTTAGTTTCTTTCCTTGAACGGTGTTCACCATGGGAGTTTGATAACTTATACTCTTATTTAGCAAACATCTTTCAGATTATACTCAGGGCCAGCAACAGGAGGGGTGCAGCAGGTACAAGCAACAATGTCCCAGGCTGTATATCGGTCACCAGAAAAAGGGGAGTAAAAAGTGTACATTTTTAATGAAGTTAATTGGTTAAATTAATTTAATTTTATAAACTCAACTTGAATTGTCCATACTAAATGCCGAACTGGTCATGTCTAATGCACAATGAACACAAAGCGAACTTGTCTTGATTGTAATGCACATACTGATTGAGACATTGTTAAAGATTGTGATTTTTCTTGTATTAATATGTCAATAAAGTCACATTTTAAAAAAAATTAAGTAAACGATATTATTAAACAAGATTTACAAATGTGTTATATGTATTTATGACTATTATATCTATAATTATTAAAATTCTAAAAAAAATATAATGTATTAATATTGGCGTCTATATGCCTGCTTGTTCACGGTCTTCAAAAACTATTGGACGAAGATGAACAGAGAACAAGTTTTTTTTAATACTATTTGTTTATTTTCTTTATTATTATAATTATTATTATTATGTATGAAAGAAGTTAGACGTTTTTTATCATTGAGAAATTTTTTGGGTCCCAAAAAATTACTTGAACCAGGCAGGCTCCTTTATGGATAAGGCCGGCCCTGATTATACTTATGAGGAAATATAAAATATGCTTTTCCTCTAAAATAACTTGAAAAGAAAAGGGTTGAACAAAAAATGCTCTAATTGAATTTATTTACACAGAAAAGGCTCGTATCAATAGATGGGTTGTATAAGGTAGACCCAAGTTTTTATATTTCTGGACTACAAAACTAATTTTTAAATACAAATGGCACCTTATGTAAACTAAATTTGGTTTAAATTAGCCCAAATAGTTTTTAGATGAGTTTTAAATCCATGTTTTAGATACCTGCTATAAAAATTCCCTTCATAATTGTAAATGTTCCCTTACATGTAATCATAGTTTGGTCCAGCTTCACAGCTTGTTCAAGTAGTACGGTAAAGTAAGTTCTATATTAAAAAGGTATTGAAATATAGGAAAGTTCATCTAACAAAATAAGTTCACTGGTGATGAAAAATGTTTCAAGATTATTCTGTGCTTGATGCTCGTAACATATGATAAAAAAATTGGTATAAATTGGCCTAAAGTTTGAGCTTTTAGCATCTTTAGATTTGTGTTAAGTTTCAGAGGGAGGCTTATGGTGGAGAATTGTTACCTCTAAATATGAGAATTTCTAATCAGATTAGTTTAAGGTTAATGAAGTAACATTTGCTGATTTAACTAATCAATAGCACGACATTGATTATGAATGCATTATTTACTGTAACTTATGATTGAAAACATTGTTATTGTTACTGTTAGAAAAAATATATTTTTATTTTAGAAAGAATTTACTCTTAATTTGTTTTTTTAGTTAGCCAGAATTTGATGGAGAACAATGAAAAGAATAAATATTCTTCTAACAGGTAAGGAGTTAGTTACCCGCAGAACAAACAATATTATAAAATTCATATTTCATTTTGCTTAATCTCTTTGAATTTTGATTTTTGTATGTGTTTGTTAGTTATGAAATTCCTTTTGTAGTAATCTATGTATTTCATGGTCATATTATAATTTGTCTCTACTGATATACAGTACAGTAGTTAGTCTATATGATGTTAGTTTTATGCAACAGTATAGAGAATTGTTTTTCACCTAGAATCTGTACATAGGTTAGGTTTATTTTGTATAAATACATACATATTACATATGACAAAAAAAAAAAAGAAAAATGCAAATGTGAAAAAATTCTCTTTCAACATCAGCATCTTTACTAAGTATAGACTCTAGCCCATAAAGGATATGAGTCAATATCACAATAAAGTTATAAATAAATAGGAAGTTATTATAAAAAGATATCAACAAAATTTTAGATAAATTAGCCTAAATTAAAAAAATATATATATTATACATAGAGGTTAGTTTAAAATAATTAAGATAGTACTCCATTCTAGGTATTGTTGATTTAGTGTACAATTGTGTTCTAATGTAAGGTTGGTTATTCTGTGTGAGTTTCTGGTCTTGTGATACAACACTTACTGTATATTGATATTGAAAAATTGTGGATACAACTTATAAAAAAATTGGATTGCTTAATAAATTTGTTTTTCCGTCTAATTTCCAATGATTCAATAGTAAGGTTTGATAAGGCAGCTTCATAAGAGATTGACCAATCACCCATAATGATCTTAACCTCTCTTTTCTGTATTTTTTCTAGACTACTTATAAGATTTAAAGAAATAGACTCAGACCAAACTTCCGAGTTATATTCGAGAACTGGGCGAATAAAAATAGTGTACATACAGTATGAGTTAATGAAAAAATGTCAAATCCTAGTTTTTTTAATCTGTATTTAAAATAAAGAATCTTTTGTTAGCTTTTGAAATAATAAATGAAATATGTTTATTCCATTTCATATTATCTTGTATTATGAGGCCAAGAATTTTACAAGAATCTACTTTTTTATTGATATTCCTTCAGAGATGACATCTATTGTGGGTGCCATTCTTGCCGAACAATGAGACATCAAACATGATTTATTAGCATTTATTTTCATTCCATATTCCACTTCATCAGCTTTGATCTGATCATAAGAATTCTGAAGAAACGAAGTTGAAACATTCTTATTTGAATATAAGACAATTACTATAAATTTATTGTCAACAAATTTATATCGATGATTAAATGATTTACCTATTTTATCTGTGGTTATAATAAATATCAAACCACCCAATACTGACCCTTGCAGGACACTGTTAGATGATCTAAATATTAATGAATCGGATTCATTAGGTATTTTAAGAATTTGGTATCTATCAGATAAAATGAAGAGAGCCAATGGATCAAACTCGCTGATATATTCATTCTGATTAGTTCATTAATAAATATGTTGTGATCCAGGTTATCATATGCCTTCTGAAAATCAGATATAAGTGTGAATGTGTTATTAATGTTTCTATCTCTGGATTGCAAAACAGAATTAATGTAGAGAATAAGGTAATGGAGAATAGATCGGCCTGGTAGGCATCCAAATTGATAATTATCTAGATTTTCAGCTATTAATTTAATTAGAAGGTTATAGGCTGGATGTGTCTTTCTATGATTTTAGATAATGTTGGAAGAATTGAAATTGGTCTTATTTGGCTTGGGTAATTGATGTTTTTATCCTTAGGGATTGGGATCAGGTAAGAAGTTTTCCAAATTGTAGGCATATAACATTTATCCAATGATTTTTTTAATAATATAGGTCACTCGTTTAGTAAGTTCAACACAAAAATCATGAAAAATAAAATTAGGTATGCTATCAGGAGCAGAAGAACTATTGTTTTTTTTATCTTACTCGATTGAGAATCAGAACTGGTTGACCTCTGGTACAGGTTCTAGAGGATCCTATTATTATAACATTGTAACGAGTGATTGACTATGTATAGGGGTGGTAATAAAGAGTATATTGTTTGAGTGCGAAACTGTATGGTTTATTCTAATTAATAATAGATAATTTCTCATTTAACGAACATCATGTTTTAAATACAACTACAACAGAGGATGGTGAATCTCAAAAGTAACTGTAGCTATAATCAGTGCCTTTTAATGCAGGGGTTTACCCGGCGGCCGCTGAGGGAGTCGGGCCAAAGGAGGCTACATTCTCCTTTGCTATTTATACTAAAAAATATGCTACTAGAAATAAAGTTAAATTTTATTTTATTGTTTTTGTAAACAGTTTTCATTCGATCAATAGAAAACTGTGGAGTATTCAGGCCAGATTATCCTATTGGCTCAGTAGACTTATTATCAGTATAAAATTTTGGGTAGGGCTAACTTGGATAAGCAACACTGGTTTATTATAAGATACACATTATATATTTTTTCCCCCCTTTCAATAACCAAAATTAAATTTCTCTTTTGTTTTCTAATTCTATGTTAAAACTAATTTCTATAACTTATGTATGTGAAATGATTAATCTGTCATATTTAATAATTAATTACAAAATCATAAAATGAACCAATAAACCTGTTACATTAACAATAACAACATTGCACATTGTGAACCAGCATCCATGGATCATATTTATAAATAGTTTAAACACACTAAGAACAGAATATCTCCTAAATATATATGATTTTAAATTAAAATCCTGTATATATTTGGGAGATAATTAAATACTATGTTTATTTCCGAAATAATGCATTGTCAATAGTGGCATGCCTTTCTGTAAACCTATAATTACGAACAAATGGTAATACATTTATTAACAAAGTGCATTACCTGGATTTGTGTTCAAGTTACATTTTGAAAACTGAGCTACTTAGGTTCCATGATTTTCAATAGCTTAATTCTATGTAGGCTAGAATCTAGTTTTGATATTTGAAGATTATTACTTGGATTAATTTGTATTTGTAAGTTAGATATAAACATGTAGCCTCTCTTTCATCTTGCACTAATTGAAATGCAATGTTTTCTTTATATTTTATTCAGTATAATTACGGTAATTTAAACTCAAGTTCATATTACCTTGTCCAATTAGGCCTAGAGTAAGGGTTGAAATAAATGCATTTCTTAATGGTATAATATGTAAAATAATCTTTTGAATCTACAGTAGGTGTTAAATTCAAATGTATAAAATGCCATCAACTTATTGTAATTCAGAATTTTGGCGAATCCATATCATTCTGTTAGTCAGTGGGCATTTTCCACAAGACCAGATTATTTTCATATTGGTACATTCTTAAACTATTAAAACTATTTATTTTTTATTAATATTTGAAAGTTTGACTTTGAAGGTACTAAGTTTAACCTAATTTCATTAAAGTTTCATCTAGTGCTCTAGCTGAATTAAAATTCTATGAAGAGACGGAGTCAAATGAATAGTATAAATTGCATACCGTAAACAGTATTATCATCAGTCAATTCATCTTTAAAGAATATTTATGCTTATTTTACTATTTTCTTTTTTTTAAGTTCTATTAGATGGAGAACATTTCTATATTTTAAAAAAATGGTTAAAATAGTTTTAAAAATTTTCACTAGATGGCAGTTATTCTTTCTGATTTTTCTATTTTATTTTGTTATACTTTGATATTTCATTTATTTAAAATTTAATCAAATATTTAAGAAATGTTCCCATTTTTTATCAGATGTTTAAATAAATCTTAAAGAAGATACCACAATGTCTCTTATTTTATTATTTTTGCATTTGATTCTAAAATAATTTAAATATTAAATAATTTTAAGTTAGTTTAGTTTATTATATGAACATATTTTATATATTCCAAATGTGAACAAATTCTGAATACCAAAAATCGTTTTCATTTAAATGATTTTAGAAATAATTTTGTAATTTGAGACAATAGGCTTTTAAAACATTAAAAAAAATAATGCTTTAGATTTAGTTTTTTTCTTCTAGGGAGTAACTTCCTGTATTTCACTCCAATCATGGAGAATTCCAAATCTGCCAATATACTACTTAGAGAATGCTTCATATTTCCGCTTGAAAAATATATAATCTTTACAAATATTATTATTTAATTGAAAATCAAACATCAATATCAACGAATAAACAAGTGATACAGAAAACAAATAATTCAAAGTAAATTAGTTTATAAATATAACCAAGAGAATTTGTCTGTAGGCTATTATAATAAGCATTAGCAACTTGAATAACATTATAGGTAGAGAACAGCTTATGGCAAAATGTAGATGAATTCAAAGTTTTTATTATTTCTTAATATATTTGATAATATAGGTGGTGCTGCAATCACCAGAAATCAAAATGCCTCTCTGAAAGAAAATGCTCAATATGTATTGAAGTTCTAAGAGTTCAAAATTGGGTTGATTTTCTAACAGGACAATGCCCCACCACATTGGGATTAATTGCTTAATCCATATTTCCTGACGGATTGGTGGGACAGTCTGACACAATGGCCACCACAATCAGTGGACATAACCCCTCTAGACTTTTTGCTGCAGGTTGTGTCAAGGATGAAGCTTAATCAATACCAATGTCTTATATCATATCATTGATGATATAATAGATCCTGTCATGATTGTGCAAAAGGGATGTTGGACAAAACATGGTGAGAAATTGAATATTTACTGGAAGTGCTCCAGATCATAAAGATGAGGATAATCGATTATGTCGTGGTTAATGCCAAAGAAATGTTGGAGTAAACATGGTGAGAAATTGAATATTGACTGGATGTGCTCCAGATCATAAAGATGAGGAGAATCAATTATGTCGCAGTTAATGCCATTGTGATGTTGGACAAAACTTGGTGGGAAATGGAATATTGACTGGATGTGCTCCAGCCTCCATGTCATAAAGCTGAGAATAGATCCTGTCGTGGTTGACACCAAAGTAATGGTGAGACTGGATGTTGACTGGATGTGCTCCAGATCATAAAGATGAGGATAATATATCCTGTCATGGTAGATGCCAAAGTGATGTTAGACAAAACATAGTGAGAAATTGAATATTGACTGGATGTGCTCCTTGTCATAAAGATGAGGATAATAGATCCTGTCATGGTAGATGCCAAAGTGATGTTAGACAAAACATAGTGAGAAATTGAATATTGACTGGATGTGCTCCAAGTCATTAAGCTGAGGATAATAGATCCTGTCACGGTTGATGCCAAAGTGATGTTGGACAAAACATGGTGAGAAATTGAATATTTACTGGATGTACTTCAGATCATAAAGATGAGGATAATAGATTCTGTTGTGGTTGATGCCAAAGTGATGGAGTAAACATGGTGAGAAATTGAATATTGACTGGATGTTCTCCAGGTCATAAAGATAAGGATAATCGATTCTGTCATGGTTGACACCAAAGTAATGGTGACAAAACATAATGAGAAAATGAATATTGACTGGATGTGCTCCAGGTCATAAAGCTGAGGATAATAGGTCCTGTCACGATTGATGCTAAAGTAATGTTGACAAAACATGGTGATAAATTGAATATTGACTGGATTAATATGAGGATTATGTGCTGTTGGACAAATATGGTGAGAAATTTAATATTGACGATGTGTTCCAGGTCATGAATGACGCACAAGTGGAAGTGTATTAAAATTGTAATAAAAACTTTATGAATTTATCAGCATTTGCTGAAAACTGTTTGTTGCTACCTATAACATTTATTTTAAGGATAAGACTTTATGAACACACCATATAATTACTGCTCTGTAAAAAATATTTATTTTTCACATTATAAATTATATACAAAAATAACTCGTCACCAGTGGTGTATCCAGGGGGGGGGGGGGGTGAGTGCAGACGTAGTGATTGCTCTCCCTGTTGTGCAGGCAACAACTATTTCTATTTGGATAGGTGCCTCATCGATTTTAGTAGACTTAAAAATTCCATGAAGTTAAATTAAGCTTTACTTTTAATAAACAGCAGGGAATGATGCAACAATTTTAAATCTTTATGGTAGTGTAGAAATATTTTAGGTATCTTTGAGGTTCAGAGACTTCTGGAATTATTATCTTAATTCTTATGTAGATTTAACAATCGACTATTTTTTTTTTGTAGTAACTCCTTAATTTCCTCTTAAATCAAGTTTTTAAACAGTTAGTATATTTTTTATTAGCTCTGTTTAAACCTGAAACATAACAACATTGAAGCAATTTACTTTGTTCAGCTTTTCAATTTCTGTACTAAATTCTTTGTTGCCTAATTTTCAAATTCCACACCATTACACCCTTGATTTCTAGTGAAATATAATCCTTTAATAGAACTAATGTCACAAATACAGAGTTAATGTCGAAATTTGTTTTTTAACTTTGACATACAGTGTAAAAATTAGCCGATATTCTGTAAACAAGCTTCTTTTTTTGTTAATATCAAAATTTGAGTGAGTTAAGCAGTTTTGTATAAATGTCTTCAGTAGTGAGCTGTGAAAAATTTAACACTGGGCTCCCACATTACCCACCATATAATTTTTTTTACGATGGAAATACTAAGCTCTGACAGACAGTCAAACTCACTACTCTTCAGTCAGCGGGTGAGAGCTCTGCCACTACACCAAACAGTCCGCCTTATATTTTTAATATAAGGAAATATTAATAAAATACTACAAATAAATGTTTTATCATTGTTTGTTAAAAACACATCATTGTTTATTAGAAACACATTAAAAAAATTTAACAATATTATTTTAAATAAGGTATGGTACTTAAATACAGAATTTCAAAGAATAAAGATCTTACTTCTAAGTAATTAAAATATTCCAAAAACTGCCATATAGTGGTGACATTTTTCTTTCTTTCTTGCTATTTGCTGGTCTCCTATTTGGTTCCATAGCTGACCAATAACGAAATGATGTTAACATAGGGATCAGGATTAAATTAATCTGGTAGCTTCCCATTTAAATTAATGAAAATTTTAACAATGGACTCCCAAATTTCAGGGAAATTTAACAATGGGATATCTAGAGCCCAATACAGCACATACACTGGATGTATTGGTGGTGCAGATGGCATGCAGGTTGACTTTAAAAAAATGTAATATCCAGACATCAAAGATTCAAATTCTGCAACAGACATGGTTGTTATTTCTGTCTGACAATATGAATTTAAAAGCACCTTTAGGTGAAGGTTTATTTAAAATTAGGCTTTTAAAAGCTTTTTTTTTTTTTTTTTTAGGTGCTGCCAATCTATCGAAGGGGAGAAGCATCGGTCCATGGCATATGAGAACACAATGTGAGTCGTTTGTCTGAACAGAATTGATCTTATTATTATTTAATAATTAAACAATGTTACAAATTAAATTATTCGTCTATTCCTAATTGGTTTTGCCAATCAGAGGAATAATCTCAAATGTTTTTATAAAGCTGAAAAGTAATTAAAACTTTAACAAAAATATATTAATATTTAAGTAAGCTAATGCTAATTAAAAGGAGAAATCAGTTGCGAATAAATCAAGGCTATTTATTCATGGGAATAATTTATGGTTACAATTTATAAAGTGATCATTTTAATAAATAAATAAAAACATATAAAATGTAAGATACATATGGCTCGGCTTATATACAATTGTGTGTACAAGCAGTGGTACACTGGCCAGGGTGCCAGCTTGCCTGATGGCAAGTGGCCTCCCCAAAAGGGCCAATAAAATGTCCATACAACTAAAAAAAAAAAAAAAAAGCTTATTTAATTTTGATGGACAAGAAACAAAATGTCCATGCAATCAAAAAAAAAAAAATCATCAAATTTTTAGGCTCTTTTTGTAGGTGGGCCCCTCTTGTCTCCTGGCAACCAATATTTTTCATTCCAGAACTCTCACCCTAAGTATATTGCATGGAATAGAGTTGGCTTGGCTTAATGGTCGCTTTCGAATTAGGTGAAGTTTAGCCATCAAACAAATTGTTTTTAGTTTGAAAATGGCTGTATGGCACGATCGGATAATAAATTGTACACATTTTATATCTTAAGTTGAAGACTGTGAAAATTTTATGGAATGGCATCATTAGTCATTCTTGGACGATGTACAGTAGCTTACATTGCAAAAGGGAAACATACTAAGTATTATTAATAAGATGTGCATTTCTTCATATCCCGCCAATCAACTGAACTTTACTTTCTTTTTCTAGCTTAGTTAACTATCATCTAGTTATTACAAATACCATTTTTTCGTCAGACAATCAAAATGACACTCACTCAGGTGATTAGTTCTAATTTAGACAAAGTCATTCATGTTCTCTATATGTTTGCACTCCAACTCTTTATGTAATACCATTTTCAGTAGATGGTAATACCGAAAGTAAGTAGGCTACAAGCCAATACTAGAAGCCAGTTACCAATGTGAGGAGCCAACGACTTATGATTAATTCCAGTTAAGTATTTTGACTTTAAATGTTCCAAGAGACAGGGCCTGAAGAATATGACAATTCAAGCATTTGAATGCTTAATAGTTTCTAAACAAATACATTATTCATAAGAGTGGGAGTGGCATATAACTTTACCAGATGCAGTTTTTCTTCCTTTGTCCAACTTTTTATTAAAAGTATATCCCTTTTTCTCATTAGCATCTTACTGAAATTGTTTTTTAAATTACAGTTTGCTGAAAAAGATAATAACATGCTATCAGTAGTTAACTACTTTAGGAAAGTATTACACAACCCTGAATATTATTATTGTGCTGCAGAGATGTATAGCCTACTTGTCTTACGAAATCCAAGTAGTCTATAGTTATAAAGGGAAGCCATTAAATTTTAATTTAGCTTTTGCAAACATCAAAATTTCACACAAAATAAAAAATATATATCTATTTGATTATTTCCATATATTTATGCTGAAGTTTTAGAATATTTAATTTTAAATTGAGCCTACACTTGATGATTTAATTGGTGCTAAGATGGAACCTGTTAGCTGAACAATGGATTTAATTTTCTTTTTCATTATTTATTTTTTTGTTTTATTAATTTTATATTTTTATTAAAATATTTAATATTTCAAAATATATATAGTAAAATCCTCCAGCCTTGATTTAAAGTTACCCGACATGGGAATAGACACTATAATGATTAAAATATAATTTTAAAATTTATTACCGGTATTATAACTTTTTATTATTAAAAATAATTAATTGAATCAACCAATTGTTAATAATTATAAATTTATACACAATGCCACCTTAAAAAAAAAATAGAGATAAATATGGATTTAAATCAATTATGTTGATGTATCATTTTATTTTATGTAGCAATCAAAAAATTGTTGTTAATGGGATTCCAATGGTTCCTGCTCAGCTGTTAGATGAGAAAGAGCAAGAACTACAACTGAAGCAAGATGCCATCACGGTAAGATTAAAAAAAAAAAACATATCTAATGTATTATTCTTTAATGAACTCTCCTGCCTCAAGGAGGGGGGATCCAATTTTTTTAAATACATTGGACAAGTACTGAAAGATCAAAGAACTGGTAATGTTATTTTTTGCCCACTTTGAATTAGGATAAAAATCCAAACCTGAGAAATAATAAATGAAAAAATATTCTATATAAGAAATCATTTTGAGAAAAAGGGTCAAATTTTAATATATATTTTAATATGTTCATGTAGACCTTTAAAAAATTTTAGATCAAATTTTGTTTAGGCTACTAGAAATTATTTTTCTTTAGGCATTAGGCATTACAAAGGAATAATAAGATTACGTAGATACGGTACATAGAAATGTACCCAAATAAGTAACCCTTAAACAATTGAATTATAATGGTGTAACTGAACAGTAGGCCTATAGGCTATAGATAGGCCTAAGTAGATTTTTTTTGTCATCAAAACTACCAATCGGCAATACTATACCTAAATTGGAATAAACTTCGGAAATCTATGTATCTGAGTACCCAGAATGCTTTACCAGTGTTACTGATGCATTTTAGGACATTTTTTTGAAAATCAAAGATGGCGTCCAAAATGACGGCCAATTTTGTTTTCCCGATTTTTCAATGGGAATTTGTTCAGGGATGAATTCTGGGTAATATGTGATGTCATACCCCTGAGAAGAACGATGTGCCATCGACTTAGAGCATTTTTTAGTTGAATATTTCTCAATGTAGAGGGGCCTTAATGTGTGGGCATGCGCTACAGCCATCTACGAAGCCTTACGAACTCAAGCTTTAGGATTTAGGTAATATATATGTATGACATCATTTTCCACCCATCCAAATGTTTCTATGGCGTCATACATATGCATAGTATGATTCGTCAGCGACTTAGAAATTTTTCTATCTTCATGTGTTGGTGGGTATTGCCACGCCCACCTCGAGATTTTACGACCTCGAGTGTTAGAAATATTTAAATTAATTGTGTATGACAATATGTTATAGTGTTCAAATTAATACATCATTTAAATGTTCTATGACATCATGCACATCATTTTAAGAATTTTGCCTATACTGTATCTTAAAATTTCTATTTCTCAAGACATGCACAATCGTCACTTCTGGTCTGGTTGTATGATGTAAAATGAATTATGGGTAGAACTTCTAATCTCCTCAAAGAATAAGAAGGTAGCCGAGCTGTAGCCTCAGGCATCAACACTCGTACACCGCCTAAGACATTAGAAAGCTCTTGTTTCTATGTCTTAGGCACTCTCACACTATACCCTTTTGGCATAAGCTCGACTACCTATTATATTTCTATTGGGGGAGATGATCTAGATTGTACGAATAACTCATTCACTATTAACAATGTTAATTTTCCTTTTATAGTTTTCTACATGTCACAATCTTATTATGAATCATGAAAAGAAAAAAATTATATCTTTAAAAGCCGCCATATAAATAAAAATCAATCATGCAAGTTTTTTCTATATGAATAAATTAATATTTTAATGTAATGAAATATCAAGAAAGATATGATTAAGTATTCTATTTTAATACATAAAGATTGTAAAAATTCATTTCATATTACAATGTTTCTATCGATTTCAGCTGGGTGTCTCTATTGTTTTTATTTACATTACAACAGATAATCTTACCAAACGTCATAAGTAAACAAAAACGATTAGTTCAATCCATTTCCGCAGGGAATTCCCTATAGACCACTTGAAATAGGGTCTCCGTCAATGTGCTTTGAAAGACGAGTAACTCAAATTATTTATATTATGAGGGAAATAAAATCTCTACCAACAGATTGACAGAAAATGATTCGCTTGTAAAGGCGGCAATTCTCCATAGTTTTCCCAAACATTGAATTCACCATCAATTTGTAAAACTCCTTACCAAAATTATTTTGGTAGTT
>PXIH01S0000571.1:27540-39933 GCA_003024985.2 Euperipatoides rowelli
CCCCAGCCACAGAGGTGTTAATGAATGGTGAGCTATATCTCTCTCCATAACCATTGTGTCTTAAGTGAGCCATATTTATTATTATATTCATATGTTGTAAAAATTCTTATTCCTATTAAAGTCATGCTTCTTGAAAATAAATAAATTCACACTTTTGTTTCACTAAAGTTCAGCTAGTTTTCTTCATTTCTTTTCCCACTGTTACAAGGCTTTGACAATGCATTTTAGTGTCCAAACCGCTAACAGTAAATATTAGCCTAGTGCGGTATTCTCACTGCAAATTCACTTAAACTTATGTGTATGAAGCTTTGTAATAACAATTGACAAAAAAAAGATATTAAAAGAAAACAAAGTCCCAGCAAAAGATAGTTAAAAAAAAAATTATTTTTCATTTTTAATTGATAAAAAGACAGTATAGATAAAAATCAAATGTACTACATTAATCTATTTTCTAACAATTAAAATCGTACATGAATTGCTTTAAAAATGTACAAGTCTATCAAAGAAGTAGAATATAAAATCAAGATTATTTTCTTGCTGAACACAGTGCTGGATATATTTTTTTTCAATAATGGCTAAAAATATGTTTTGATATAATACATTAATGAAATATTGCCTATTCATTCTATATTGGAAAGACGAGTAATAGTACATACAGGACGATTGACAGAACATACAGGATGACTAACTTGATGGATTTTTCAAAGTTACAGGATATCACTCCCAATTATCTGGTACTGGAAACGTTTCAACAACAAGTTTCTTAGCCACTGGTTCACCTGAAACAAAGAAAAATTCATTACGGTAATTGTCTTTAATATAAAGCCTTTAAACAAGTTTAAAGGCACAAATGACAACAATGTCGAAGGTTTATCATTAGGCATGTGTTAGATTGTCTTTATTTTCAAGGTTTAGAGGTACAATATGAATCAGAATGGTTTTAAAAGTTTTCACAAAAGGAGGAGTTGCATTTAAAATCAACATTTTTCTTTTTTCATGTTTATATTTAAAAAAGCTGATTTCAGAAAATTATTGTGCACATGTATTAAACAAAATACTTTGTAACTTTAGATGAACCTTTAAGAAATCATTGGAGGAATTGTCTAGAGGTTGTTGTGAAAATCTTCTGTGCATGTCTAGCATACTAAGTCAATATTTTAAACTTCTACATGTCATTTCTTTAGAGGCCCTACCTGAACTACCACTCAATAATTTTTTTTTTTTTTTCAATATTTAAAACTTGCTTTAAATCCTTTCCAACAATGTTTTTTATTTTGAAAAAAATAAATCTGCCCTCCAATGGGAGATAGATGTATTTTTTTGAGAATTAATTAATTAACTATTTATAAATTCAATATATGAAATACCAGGTTCCTATGTGGTGCAAAGGGCAGCGTACTTGGTAAAAACCTAAAGCGAGCTGTTACAGCTAGGGGAAAAAGCGTTTCATAACTGCCTTAGCCAGGGAGCGAATCTGTACTCCCCATCATATGCCTTCGATTTAGCAAGCCGAGTGACAAAGCCATTCAACCACGAAACCGAGACTCCTTTCCAACAATGCATCCTATTTTAGTAAAATTACTTTATTAGAAATATACTGTAGAATCTCATCAAAGGGCGGCCCCACCAAATATGTACTCCATCCCAATTTCTCAGAAAAGTTAGGTAAAGTTTGCTATCGTCAAGAATACCATCATTACACTTAAACATTTTGATCACCCTCAAAGAAATCCAAACTGTGCAGTGCAACAGCGTGCCTCTAGTTTTTACCTCATTCAGGTGAATGTTTCCAGGTAACCTAAATGAGTGCACTATTTTAACAACAGTATTTTAAAGAATTTTGATTCTAGCCAAACAAGTGTATCTGGGTAGTTTTGCAGTGCATTGTGATAAATCTAAGGTTCATTAACATGATGATGAACAAGGGTGCCATCTCCTTTTCCCCTTGAATAATAGATAAGTGTGCAGGTACTGCCTTTTTTTTTTTAATCCTAACAAATTTATTGCTGTATATTTTCAAAATTGGCATTTGAGTATTCAAGCTTGTATTAATGACTTCTCCTTCTCCAATTCATCACCTGGGGAAACTTCTTTGAATAAGATGACATTTATTATTTTAATAAGTATAGCCTATCACAATTAAAAAAAAAAACAGATTAAGTTGCTAATTGATCTTAGTATAATCTCTCTACTTTTATAAATACTTGGACAGAAAACCTTAGTGATTTGCACAGGTTGTTTGAAATTCTACTTAAGAAAATATTTCATAAAATTATTATTATTATTACTTTAAAATTAAAACATTATATGACTTATTAACCCTGCAATATACACATGGATTTTTTATTTATTTATTACTCATCTGTTTTTAACTTTTTTTAATAGCAAGTTTATGGTTTTATATTGTATGCTTTCATTAAAATAGGAACTAAAAATCAATATACACATAAATAGATGCATTTTTTAATTGATTGGATTAATACAAAATATATAAACATTTTAGCTGTTATTCACTTTGAGAATCTAAATAAAGATTTACTTTCCATTTTAATCAAAGCAATGTTCACACATTGATACTGAATGTTCTTTTTAAATCAGTATGTTACAATATGAACAAGCTGTTCTTGTTTCTCATTACTTTTTTCATGGGAAAAAAATTGCAGACTGAACCCTTGGTATTTTAGATTTATTATGGTCACCATCATGGGAGTCCTCATTTTCTCTGAATCATTTAATTCTTAGTTTTATGTCCCTAGGGAGTAATTTTATAGTTTGTCTATATTTTAGATGTTCCTGATTCCTGAAACATTTCTGTACATAGACTTTTCAGAAATCGTCTTCAAACAGAGCTCTTTCCTTTGATGCCAGTTTGATCGTGGACATCATTAAACCGTAGGCATTTTAGTAAAAACTGAAACCTGTTGATAGACATTACAGCTGGAAATAAATCTATACCAGTACCATGTTTATCCCAGAGTTCGCGAACATTTACATGTGACGATTTTAGAACACCTGCTAAATACAGCAAGTCACAAAGTGCCATTATTTAATTTATGTTTGTAGGTTTTGCATCCCTCCCTCGAACATATTAAGCAGAACAGCTTTCGGTGATGTAGATGTTAGTTTACAATACTGTCAAACATTGCAGGTATAAATTAACAATTCCAAATTTTTAGTGAATCAGACACATTTTACTCCTTTTACTTCTGGAACCTGGATTATTATATTGTGAGGTCTAATTCTAGGTGTTTTTGGAAGTTCAAACTTAGGCCGTAATGTGAAATCATGACATCAAGTATAAGAGGAATTTCTATGTACCAGCCTGCCTAATGGAATAGCCTCAGAATCATCCAAGGATAAGCTTTATTGATTAGTGTCTGTGTCACCATCACTTATTTAAATTTCATCATCATCTAATACATTCTGATCTTCTTGAATGTCTTTGTCACTTGTTACAATATCTAAGATCAAAGCAATACCACTAGATCTTTAGGATTATCGGGCTCATACTTTTAGCCATTCATAGAAACAAAATATAGTATTTATTCAATATTTGGAAAAATAAGACCACATTATTATTGCTATAGTTGAGTCAGTGAATCAGTTATCAAAACTGATGGTCAGTACATAATTTTCCAAAATGCAATGACTGGATGAAAATGTTAGTTTTGTTCCCATTTATCTCCACTATTTTGATGAATTTAATCTATTTTGTTAATGTCTAATAAAAGTGCTAAATGTAAATATGTAATATTATAAGTTTATACCATTAGAAAGGTAAAGAAATGGACTACAAAATGCTTTATTGGAATTTTAATTTATAAAAATGCAATCTACATAGCATAAAAATTCATTTATAACTATACTGTATACCTTTTTCAATAATTGTAAACATAAATATTGCTAAAAATATAAAATAAATTTGCAACTGCATTTATGGCCTTGAAACAATTCGCTAGGCTCTAAATTTTTTTTTGTTTTTGAAAAATTAATATATTATAAAATTAGATTTTAAAAAGCTATCATGTTTCTACCATGTATTAAAATTTAAAAGAAGTTAAAAATAGCAATTTTATATTCATGTGGTCACTGCATGTATTGGCTGGCTCAAGTCACTCAGCTATACTATATTATATTGTATATTTCTTACTCACCGCTGTAGACCTTCTAGACTTAAATAAATTCTGTTAATACACATGCCAGGTAAATTTTATCCAATTTCATTTTAAAACTGTTTAAATAAATGCCTGCAACGACCTGCTAGAGAGACCTACTGTAGACTGACATGCCTCATTGAAGGTACCTAAGTGTTCAGCCATCTAAAGCATTACCTATATTGACAACACAAGGAATTAATCCCATCGGGTAAAAATAACCCATATGCTGTACTCTAAGGTTAATAATAGATTTAAGTAACAAGCTAAATATTATTCAAACTTGATGTCAATTTATTTATTTTGATTAATTTAAAATGAAGTACTTAACATGGTATGTTAGTGATTAACCTTTTTTTAACTGTAGAGTATTAATCATATAATGGCCAACCTTTCAGTTGTTTCAAGCTAACAAGGATATCTTGATTGAAAAAATGATGTGAGCATTTAACTAAAGAGATTCAAGAAAAGTTATAAGAAGAAAACCATCGTTCTTTTAAAAAGGACACTAACAAGTAGAACTGAAATTGAAAGCTAAATGCTTACAGTCTAACCCAGTTGTTATCTTTTTATAGTATTATACTGTTCAGGTAATTCTTGATTTACACGGATTTGATTTACAAGTTTTTGGACTAACACAATATAAGAATTACTACCACTTAGCAAATTACATAGTCAATTATTTAAAATAACGCGATTTACAAAAAAATATATATATTTAATTTAGAATAAAAATAAGATGACGCAATCCTATCAAAATGAAAAAGTAATTCAGTTTCTAGGCTTTTGTTAATGTTATAATAGTCTGAGAAAAATGAATTTATTCATTTATTTCAAATTGATTAAAAATCTTTATGGAAATGTCTTTCTATGAATAAATGTTATGACTGTTAGCCTAAATTCAAATCCATCCCTCTGCTAATACCACATCTAAAGGTACACTTTTTAGTACATTAACCCAACAGAATATAATAAAAGAAATGCTGTTTTTTTGTTTTCATCACTTCCCCTAACCATTATCATTTCCTTTAAAATATTTGTTTTATTTATACGGATATCCAAGCAAACAACTCCAGCATAAATCAAAAATTAAGTGCATATTGAAACTTTTAATGCAAACAAATTTCATCATTGTGTATCTTGTATTTTATTTCACCAATGGATACATTTCCTCTTTCTGTGTGCTCTGAAAATGTACAAAAAATTTGAAAAATCAATAACTACTAAATCGAGAAAAATCAATAAACAGATAAAAATATGTCCAGTCAAAGTCTAGACAACATTTTTTTTAATTCCCCATTAAATGATGCACTCCAAGTCTTTCTTTGACATATTGAGTCACATTGTATGAAATATGCCGATGACATGGTTTTGAATTTTCAACAAAATAAAACCTATAACCAATATTTTATTATAAAAATGACACTTCTCATACATACTAAACTAAACAGAGTGGAAAAATTGAACTATTTAAATCTATCTAGAGATCAGAAAAATCATTAGAATTCAAAATTTTTAGAAAGCCTGCCTCCAACAATATACGTCACTCAAAATGGCAGCGGTGCAACAAGTCTTTTGTTGCACCAGATGCTTTTTTTATTATTTTGTATATATTTTTACCTTATGTGGATATTTATTATTTTTATTTTATGATTTTATATGTTTTATGACTTACATGTTTATCCAAGAGCTCATGTCAAGTTTGAGAGAGGTGATTTGGATTCTTCGTTTTCGTTAATTTGAAGTGTTGATGTTTAGTGTTTTTCACATACTGTACGTCTTCATTAATTCTTCACAGAGACGTATATTTTTGTGTTGAATATAACATATTTCTATTTGCTCAACTGTAGAACTATACCAGGTGTTGATAATTCTCCTTTTTACTTTTCCGTTTGTTCATTTATTTATTAAGTCACAAATCATTTGAGGATACCTGAGAATTTGCCAACTTCATCTTTCAATATTCTGGTTTGTAATATTAACGTTATTACATAACGTTGACAAAAGGCTTGCTCAACTATATTTTACTGCATCAATTAATAATGAATCTGTTTTGGAGTAAACTTTTAACTTGGTTATCACATTCTTAAACTTTTAGATAAACTGTTTTAATTCATCATCTTTTGCTTTGACAACTATTTTATTTTATTTTACAGATATCAAGTTTATATTTTATTATATGGATACAGATGGATGTTCTCGGATTCCTGAATCAATTTGGATTGACTTTGAATTTTATGATTTGACTTTTATTTTGTATTTAGACTTTTTTTATATATATTTTCTATTATACCAATTATCTCTTGTTTTGGAATATAATGTAAGTGCTCCCACATCCATCCGGGATAGGAAGCACATTTTAAAAAAGTTAATTCTTTCACTATTAACAAGCACTGAGCCAAATTTGTTTGCTCGAGTGATGTTTGTAATTTTTATATCTGTTAGTTTAATAATAATAAACCCTGAATAATGTTAATAATAATAAAACATAGGTACAGATCTCATTACTCCATTTAACACTGAAAATTATATAATTTTTGTAGTGAACTTAATCCTATGACACAAATAAATAAAATTATAAGCCATAGCACCAAATTAATTTATTTCAAAATGTCCTGCTTTGCACTCGGGTAATTTATTATTCGGCTTAATCATAAAACCGCACTAGCAAATTCAGAGTAAAATCAAACTCCTATTGAACAACTGGATAGACTTAAGTTTATGGCAGCACACATTTTAAAGCTAAGCTGTTTATTATTTATCTTAGCCTGGTTCCGTTCATTAAGAAAGTAAGTGATTAATTCATAACAAAGTAGCTAATTCTTATATTTTGAAAATTCTTATGGCTCATTTATGAACTTTGTCCTAAGCAAGTCATTCTTGATAATATAATTCACTGATTTCACATGTTTGTGCTATTTACTCTATGCGGGTCTTCTTAAATACATTCTTTTTATTTCACCTGAAACTTTATAGATAGTTCTCAATTTAAGTGATTTTAATTTAAACATTTTTTGAATAACATCAATTTAATACTAACATTGTTTTATTTACATGGTAATTGTTTGAAAAAAAAATTATAAATTGAGATAACTACAGTATCTTGCTCTGTAATATTTGCTCATTGTCATTTTATTTCATTCTTGCTTACACCTACACCTGCCATATCAAAAAATAGGAAATTAATTAATCAAACAAGTATCTAAATACCTTTTTTTTTTAGAAACTTTAACTGTTAAAAAAAAATAAAAAATACAACAACATTAATTTCTTTCTTAACATCTAATCAGCTGTTTCTATTTATAATCTAGACCAGAACTTTGGAATATTCCCATGTTCTGGTATTAGAGAAGCTTCACTATTAATCTAGATTACAATTTAACATTATTCAGTTTCATTCTAATTCATTATTAGGCATCAAGAATTAAAAATTTTATTTTGACTTATGTATTTTAATAGTAGTAATTAAGCAAGAAAGAAAAGAAAAATATTGGTATTTTTCTTCATCTTATCAATAGGAAAGAGATAGTTTAATGATTTTAAAATAAGTATCTATGACATTAATTGATTGTTTTATTGTATTATTTTTAATGGATTTTTTTTAAAACTGTAATCCTAGTTTTTGTTTGAAAATAAGAGCAAAAAAAAAATTTAATAAATAATTACTTTATAAGGGATACATATTGCATAATTAAGATAATGTAAATATATTTTTCATCATTTCTCTACTTAACACTAACTTTAACATTGTTTCCTATAGGAAAAATGTTTGGTTTATGCTAATTTAATTTATGAGTCATTTTCCAGAAACACAACCTCTATCTAAATTGAGAACTGTCTGTATTTATTATATTTTAATATCACTTACTATATAATCTTTAAGATCATTTAAAAATTATGTAATTAACAAGAATAAGATGACCCCAGTAAGAATAATGGCAATATAATAGAAATAATTACTTTATCATAAAGATAGAGAATGCTACATGTCAAACCATTAACAGATTGATCATTATAAAAGCCGTGGAATTCCTGTGCTTTAAACTTAGATTTTTTTTCTTTACAAATTTCCACTTTTAAGGCCAATATGAACTGAGTGTCTTCCAGGCCAATAGACACTAGGAATTATAAATTTCCACATATTGCAATTTGAAAAAAGAAAAAGGTTTAACTGCAACATGATTTTCTCCTTTAAATTCTGTTCAAAATTGGATTGTCAAAACAAAATTATTATTTTTTTTCTCAAAAGCTATATCATTATTGGATATAAATAGTCTAGTTGATGACATCACATGACACAAAATGTTTTAAGCCTAATCACTAACCAGCACATCCAACTCTATAAAAAAGGCAGAGTATATATGGAGAAACAGTACTTTAAATTGATCAAACAAAATAATTTGGACCCAATTTTGAAAGAAACTTCACATGAATTACTTAAACCAATTATTAATGTTATTTTAATGTTTAAAATTTGAAAAAGAATAAAAGAAATTGTTCTATTTATTCCAGATGTTATATTAGCCTCAAGTTAATCAGTTTTTGCTTTTTCTGCATACATTTTTAAAAGCATCTCAAAATCAACTCGGAAAACATAACTCCAATTTTATTGGCTTTTTATATTCATTAGATTCCAATTAAAAAAACACAGTACATCATGTCTTTTTCATATGCTGATTTTGAACAGGATGAAAAGAAGAATGTGTTGTATCTTAAAGTCAACCTGAATTAGAATTTTAATGTAAGTTTTTAACAGTGATATTATTTATGATGAATTTTTTACGAGTTTAATGTAGGTAGCCTAATACTTTTTTTTTTTTTTTGAATGATAAAGTAATGATTAAATTTTATTTTTATGTAGAAATTATAATTCAAGTCAAGCATGTTCACATTTAATAAGCATGTATTTCATCTAGGATACATAGTTTATTAACTAAATCCTTACTGGGGCACATAATCTTGCAAAATTTCTTAATTTTTAATTGATTTTAAAGATCTAATATATTAAAATTTAATAATGCAACAGGCAATAAAAAAAATTATATACTGTACTTAAAAATACCTGGATAGTATACATTAAATTTACCTATAAAACAGACCATATCAATTAGAAACTAAGAGACTAGACAGCTACCTTATTGATGTGCTATTTATTTTTTTCTTTTATTGGTCTATAATGTATATTTTGAGGCACATTAATTTTAAAATAATGTATAAAGAATATAGGACTTATTTTTTTTTAAATTAACTTTTTCAATTTAGTTTGATGGGAGGGGGAAGAGATTACATATTTCTATAAGATTATTAATACACACCTGTGACAAGGCAAACAAATTATTTTCTTCCCCTTCTTCCTAGGCCTATTTATATTTACACTTTTATTTACAGACAAAAATAAAATAAGTACTTTTAAATAATGAATTGTAATTAGATTAAAACTTATTTTCATGAATAATATCTATTGAATTAAACTTATTATGACTGTTAAAATAGTAATGTGTTTTTTCAACCAGTAACTCTATCTGTAAACATGATAAGTTTGAACCCAAAACACTTTTCATAACTGTCATAAGGATAAAGAGGGATCTAAACCACTGTTGTAACTTTATATCAGATGAGTTCTTATTTTGTGCATTAAAAAAAATTACAGTAATTATTTCCCCAGGTTTTATTATGCTGGGAAATTAAACAATTATAAGAATTTAAGGGAATACTAAATTAAATTTATTTATATAGTCAAAAATGAACCTTCCTACTTTGGCTATGGCAATTTATATAAAGGAAGAAATGAGATTGAAGTAATGAGTGTAGCTAAGATCTAACTATTTAGTCTGCATGTAAAAACTTAGAATTTTTTTTTTTTTAATCGCCTCACATTTATTTCAGTCACAGCTTGATTAATTAACAGGTTCAGCATATGATCCACCTTCATTTTTAACCAAATGGTTATCACATCTAAGAGAAAAGTTATACCAAATATAGGATTCATCACTATACATTTAGTATAATTATTATTTTTGTCTATTAAGATATTTTTTTTGTACATTCATATATAAAAGTATTTTGTTTATTTTTAATAAGAGTCTATAAAATAGTTAAGATAGGTTATTGATTTATAGATGGCATGAGCATTAACAGAGGGTTTTAAAAAAGGGGGGTATTTTTTTTTTAACATATGAACTAATAATATACAATATATGTATTTATATATGATGTTATTTATGTAGTATTTAAATGGAAAGAGATGGATGATAGGAAAAAAAGGATAATTATGTTGTTTTTGTGTGATAAATGAATTATTGAATTGTTATATTTAGTGTTAATTTATTTAAGTAACCAATTTTCAGCTGTTTGACCAATCTTCACCAATTTTGGCACACTTACTATCTAGGACCTAGCCTATCCCTGACTTATGGTCAGGGATTGGCTATGTCCTGTTGAACCAATCAGGGCTGGCTTATTTACTCTCTAGGACCAAGTGGAAAATATAGGCTATTATTAAACCAGGCCACCCCACCCCCGACCCTATGGACCACCACCCATGGGCAATTTCTAAACCATTGGACCGATGGGCAAAATTTTGCATACTTACTCTCTAGGACCCAGCAGGTAACGGTTTATCATTAACTGGGTCACCCCAACCCTATGTTCACCCCACATGGGCAATTCTTAACCCCTGTACCTATATGGCATACTTACTCTCTAAGACCCAGCAGAAAATAAAGGCTATCATTAAATTAGGTTACACTACCCCTTGACTCTATAGACCTCCTCACCCCGCTCCACACACACATTTGCTTTCCAGGACCAAGTGGACAATATAGGTTATCATTAAACCAGGTCATTCCACCCCTAATAGCTCCCTCCCCCTGCAATTTTGGGGCCTTTCTGATACTATGATTATAAAATTACAAAAAACATCAAAACTAAATAAAAAAAAAATTTGTTTCCATTAATTATAATGATAGTTTTTTTTTTCTTTATGCATTATTGTTAATTAGTTATTTTTATTTTAATTTTATATTTCTTTCTTTTTAAATCCAGCTTGGGAAAAGGAGGGGAGAGGAACTCGAGCAAAACATATTCTGGAGCCAATCAAAATTTGTTGTTACCATATCAACATTTCAATGCCCCTAATTTGTTTTTGCACCTTTACAAAGATAAAATTAATTGACAATAATGCATCACACTAGCATCATTTTGAATATACTAATAAGATAGTAAATTAAATTGTACGATTTAACCTATTTGGCATACTTAAAAAAACATATTTCACAAGCTGTTAGATTTTTTTTTTTCTCTTCAACTATTTAAATGAAAATGAAAAATGAATTAATAGGTAATTTTTCTTAAGAGATTTCTTTTTGTAGTATAAACAAGAAAAAAGGAACCTATTGTTAATTTAGCTGGTTTTACATTTATGAAAGGCAGAGTAATCTTCAAATAATTTAACAAGTTAATTTGGTTCACTGCACAAAGACCATATTATTATTATTGTTGTTGCTAAAGAAACAAAAAGAAATCTTGAATGTTTTCCATCAAAGTAAAAGAAATGCTTATACAATAACAATTCTAATTGCCCCCTACCCAACTGCTTCTAAAAGAGTTGTAGTTTAACTTTAATAATGACATCTTTAAACAGTAATTAAGAAACTACTAAAAGTTTATAAAATATTGGAATTTAGATGATAAAATAAATTAATCCCACAGTAAATAGTTAAAATATATGAATCCCAAATGATAGTGGAATTTTCAAATACAAGCTGAGCACCAATGAAGACAATGTTTAAGCAAAACAAAAATGTTGAACTACTAAATAAATTTATAAAAATCAATACAAGACAACATCTTACAAGCTTGTCCATTAATAGCCTGATTTTCCAAAATGTTAAAAATCTCTTTTCATATTTAAATTTACTGCCTAAAAATAAATAATTCAACACTAGTATTAGAGACAACTTTAAAACTTATTTGCCCTCTCACTTCTTGGAAGAGGTTATTGTATGATGGGATATAAATACAAATATGCCAGACAACAACAAACACAGTTAAGTACAGTGTATTTACAGGTTGTATCTGGTCATAATCTAAATATATATTTTTTAATATATATATGCTGTATATAGGGAAAGTCGGGGGGGGGGGGAAACCGTGCATCGAGGTAATACCGCGCATCAAATATTTCATATTGCGTGATATACTTAATGAATCTATCTAATACTGCCCTTTTCTGGTTGCA
>PXIH01S0000572.1:44583-55075 GCA_003024985.2 Euperipatoides rowelli
TGTGTATTATAAAGGGCATCATTTAGCCTTGTGTATTTATAACAGGCATAATTTATCCATGTCTATTTATAAAGGTGAGAGCAGTGTTAGCCTTTTATTATAATAGATTTGTGAAAGAAGCCACTCATTGGCTAAAAATAAGCGTTTAAACTCTATCCTTGACTGTTTCGGGAATTAAGTAGCTCAGGAGTTTTCTATACAGTTAGCCAGCAAAGTTTAAAGTGCCTATTAACATAAATTTAAAAACACATTCTTCCCCAGGACTTGGTAGATCATTGAGAGACCAAAATAGCATCTGCAGGGCTTTCAAATAAATCAAACATCATTGCACTAGGATGAGTGGTTGAGGATAGTAGCAAACCTTACCCATATACAGACTTCTATTCTTTTATTATATAGATAAGCTTGTTTATAGCATCTGCCTAATAAACTTCACATCTCCATTTAGTCTGAAATGACCATTGATCTACAATACAATACAATATATTATTAATNGTTCAATGTAAAACTGATCAAATAGGTTTATTGCAATTAAGCTGTTAAATGTGCAACAGTTCGATACTTCATAGACTCCGATTTAAAACTTTATTTGTTTAAAGTCCTAACCTTCATCCAAACCTGAACTCTAACTCCTACTTTGTAATAAATATTAACTATGCCCAACCATATGTTTATCAAATTGTAATTACTATGCCCCAGACTGATGAGACAGAATAATTTTGTGTAAAATTGACTAAAATGTTTCCATGGCCCTGTTATATTGTAAAGCACGACTGTCTCATATTTAACAGCTTCTTATTGCACCTCTGGATTATCATTAGTGTGGTTGGTTATAGTTAGTTATTACCTAGTAAGAGTTAAGGTCAGCCTTGGTATGAATGTTAGGAGTGTAAATAAAAAATAATATGACAGCTGGACATTTGGTTATATGACATGCCATCAGTAGTGATGTCATAAAAGGAAGTGGCTCATAACCAGAACAGGAAGTGACATCATCCTAAAAAAAAACCCCCTTATACTTATAAGAAATACCGAAAGCGCTGTCACACCGTAAGTAATGTCACTTCCTGTGTGACATCGCTTTCAGTATTTCTTAAAGGTATCAGTCACTTCCGGATATGACATCGTTTCCTTTTATGATATCATTAGCCATCAGACTTCATTGATTTGTTTAATGCTAAATGGAGCTGTGAATTTTGCTATTTTATTCTTTAATTATAGGTTCGAGACCTTTAACACAAATCTTGGACGGTTTGTTGGTGCCTGCGTGGAATCATTACATTTATCAATATTAATGGAATTTTGTGGCAAGGGAACTTTACAGGTGAGTTGCAGGTGTTTTTCTTATTATTAAAGTTTTGTGGTATTGAAATTAAGTAATTCATCGCATTTGTAGACCTATTTGTGAATGTTTGTGTGTTTTTGTCATCGAGCAGGCTTCTTATAACCATGATTAGTTCAAGGGTATACGACAGTGTTCCAAAATTTGAATTTGCTGGGAAGGAAGGGAGAAGATCAAACTATTGAAAAGGGGTTTATGCTCTAAGCCAAGTGTCATACATTAGTGTCTGGATCTCGGACCTACCATTGTCATGCAGCCTATTAGACAATCTACTAACCTTAACCATACCTTAACCCTAATTCCAACATTAATATAATAGCAAATTAAAGATCTCTAAACTTAACCGCACACTGGCCCTAACTCCAACTTAAATATTAAAAACATAAATAAATTATAAATAACAGTCAATCAGAGGTTGGTTTGTAGATAAAATGCTAGCAGACCTCTGATTGGCTGTTTCTGGGCTGTCATTGGTAGGTCTGAGATTCAGACGATATAGTGGCATAGCAATTTAAAATAATTTTTAAACATTTAAAAAATTTACTGTATAGCTTGTAAATTATTATATTTACAATATGTGTAAACAGTAAATGTTTTATTAAATCAACTGGCAAATAAGCCCGTTCCACGGGCATCAAACATTTTTTTTGTTTATGCCCATTACCACTTAGTTTCTAAAAATAGTTCCCGCCTGAGTGTAGATGCCACTGTTACTGGCTTTGAAACACGATTATATTCCAATTAGGGTTATAGATATTACTTTAAGTACAAGCAACAGTATCAGGGACATAGCTAGAAAATTTTAGGGGGTGTCTGGGTTGTATGTATTTATAAGCTTCCCCCCCCCCCTTTGGTTGTGTTTCCCTTTTGACAGATTTGATAAGTTTTTTTTTGTGGGGGGGGGGGCTGTTGAGACCCCTCCCCCCCCCTAAATGCACCCTTGGTAAATATTGTATATTTCACACAAGTTAAAAGTGTATTATCAGTGATAATAATTTTAAAAACTACTAAATTGTTTTATTTTACCTTAAAAATCAAGTTTTGTTTAATTTTTTTCCAAATTTGATTAAATAATAATGAAAATCAAACTTTCTTGAGTGGTTTATAAAATAAATCCGATGTAAGTAGGCTATGTCACAAATTCCAGCTCTCAGTTTACTTCCCCTAATTTTTAGCACAATATTGTTCTCTTAGCAACCAAGAAAAAAAAAAAATCTCACCTTAACAGATCTCATAATGGAATAAAATTAGATGATGACAAATTGGAGAGTACCCAAGTTTGTTTATTTTAGTCATGAATGAAACATAACTTCTAAGGTAACAATAAAATAATTTAGCTGTTGTTAAAATTAGCACTATAAATACCCTTTAGGAACCTCATACAAGTTAAACAATGACAGTAAAAAAATATTGCTAAACTCTTTCATTTGGCAAACATCCATGAGGAAATAATTTTTCCCCATGAAAAAATTATCTGAAACACCAATCCTAAGTGCAGCTTTTAATAGAAAAATAAAATGCAAGAAAATAATTTTTTCCCATGACAATTTATCTGAAACACCAATGATAAGTGGAGCTTCTAATTGGAAAATAAAGTCTGAGGGAAATCATTTTTACCCATGACAAATTATCTGAAACACCTTCTAATTGGAAAATAAAGCCTGAAGAAAATCATTTTTCCCCATGACATATTATCTGCAACACAATTGCTAAGTGCAGCCTCTAATTGAAAGAACAGTGGAAGTCATAAAGCTCCCATGGTTAAATGCTACTCATGAAAAAAAACTACATTGAGAGTGAGGTCATTTCAGTGTCTCCCCTACTGATCAATTGCTTATGGATTGACCTCACATGTCAATGAATTGGTTTTCTGTGAGAAAAAAAATGGCTTCCAAAGTGAAGCACAGTGTTTGCATAACGTGCTTCACTTTACATTAAAAATTTCTCCTAAAGCACCTAGAAGTTTATGAGTATGAACGACTGAAATTATCAATTTCATTTGATCACATTCCCCTTTTGAAATTGAATTTTGAAAAGTCCGATGATACATACTGTATGCCTTTAAAGTTTTCAATTCTCTTCTCTGGATAAACTCACGAACATTTCTTACCAGTTATTATATCCCTGTCCACATATTAACATTTATTTATAATAGAGCATAAATCTGAAAGCTGTTGGAACTTCAACACTTTTTAATTCTTACTGTGATTAGATTAATCAATTTTGTGTGTGTGTGTGTGTGTAGATGCAATATAAAATGTGATTTCAATAGTGGTCTGTTAATGATTAAAGAAAAAAAGGGATGTTTATGGTCATGTGTATAAGATTTGTCTAGGTTATCATTATGGAGAATTGCACATCATGGTTATTATTCTTAACATGTAAGGTAGTGTATATATTTGGGCATCATGATGTGCATTGAAAGCAAGCAAATTCAGACCATTTATTTTGTTTCTCTTAGTTCGACTAATATTCTGGGATTAATGTGGCCGATAGGTGCAACCCAGAAACTAATCATATTTCCTCTACAACAATTTCTTTCACTTATTTCAAAGCATGCAAAGATAAAAGTGTCACAGTTCAATCACTTATAAAACATACACTCTAAATAAATATACATTTTATATTATACATTTTATATTTGTATATACTACTTTAAAAGCCCATCAAAAATAACGAATTAAAAGCCCGTCAAAAATGACAAAAAACCCGTCAAAAATGACTAAAAGTCCGACAAAAATGACGGATTAAAAGCCCGTCAAAAATGATGGAATCTATGGACAAAAAATAGAGCACAAACATCTTCTGGCGTCAATGGCTCACCGAAGATGGCCGAGCAGCATGATGGACATCATGACCAAACTTACCTTTTATTATATTAGATACAATAAACAATATACACACAGTATATACATAGTGTATACATATACGGTACACACATGTAGTATAAACACTATACACACTGTAAACACATCTATACACATATAGCTACTGTCAGAGGAGTTGCATGACTGTTTGGTACCCTGGATGAACTGACTTTTGGCAACCTCTTTAAAAATATTTTGATAAGCTTTTTTTTTTTTTAAGTTGTGTGGACGTTTTGTTGACCGTCTGTCTGTCTTATTTTAGAAGCTTATTTTTTTTTAAGTTGTCTGGACGTTTTGTTAAACCTTCTGTCATTTTTATAAACACTCTACAACAATGCACCCCCTACCCTGCACCCTGACACCTTATCCAACTCTGCACCCTTGCCTCCAACCATGCACCCTCACACCCAACCCTGCATCCTCACACCCCACCCGGCACCACCCAACCCCACCTCTCCCTAAAAAAAAAAAAGTAGCCCCCCCCTGTGGTGGTACCCAGGGTGGGCCACCCCCACCCCACCCCCCTCTTGCTACGCCTCTGGCTACTGTATATAACATATACATAATACTGTCTACAAACAACAAAATATTTATTAATTTTTTAGCAATTTGTTTTCGATGTTGATTAAAAAATAATATAACGGAAGTTCTTTTGGGATTATATAATTTTTCACAACTCAATTTAAAGCTATTCAATAAAAGTATTTCTGCTCCAACTGAATTAAAATATACTAAAGTTAACGATATTAGGATATTTACATGATTAGACAAGTTGATTTTATATGGTCATTAAACTGTTATAATCTTTGTTCAAAATTTTGTTTCACATTTGAAATTCAACTAGCCTGCAACGTTAAAACATTAATTGATATTCAAAAGTTTATTATTTTTTTATGCATATAAAAGCAGAACAAATTTACTTATTGCCACCGTTATTAAATTTTAATTATAAAAGCGTTGAAAGTATGAGTTAATGAGCCCATTATAATCCTAGGCAGATTTGTTCTATATTTGCAAGTTTGAATATTATTACTATCAAACAGTTTTATTTAGACGTGAAAAGTTTTCACCAAGAAAGATATAAAATCCGCTTTTTATAAGTGAATGGCATTTTTAAACAAAATCTTTAAATTAAACCCAACAAAGAAATTTACTTGTTGCCATGTTAACTTAGGATTTCAATCACAGAGGAAAATTAAATAGTCAACTGAAAATTAAATCATCACTTCCAGTGCGAGTTGTACAAATCTCGTAAGAGATGGTGACCAACAAAATTCTAAATTGAAAGCACATTTATAAAACTTCTCTACCCATAAACCTTTGAAATCTGTTGTAGTCAACCTTTTTCTTCGAAAGTCCCACTTTTTGATGGAAAATTCAAAATTGTGTTAGAAAATTATGTTCAAACCCTTCCTCCCCCTCCTTTTGATGTACTACTTTTTTGAACACTATTGAGAAATTTATGAAATAAGGGCTTAGGCTAGCTCTATGCATTAAATTTGAATGCTGATTGTACATTGCGATCCTATGCTATAGCTGGTAGTTTTGAAATTGAGCAAAGTTTGGGCCACGATTCGTAATTACTTTCAGTTCAATTGCAATGCCAAACAAAAATAGTGCTATATTTTGACATGCAAATAGATTACAATTTTGCACAAAAGAAATTGAGAATCTTAAAATAGAAGCCTTTTTGATAGCAAGCATTACATGCTTAAATGGCAATGGATACATGAGACATGATACATCCATTATAAGTGGAGCGCCTACAACTAGGCCAATTTGTCATGAGAGCCTAGAACCCAGATCCAATAAGTGACATTTAGTAAATGGATAGCAGCTTTATTTTATTATTTACAGTCCTAACTTTACTCTTACCCTGAACCGTAACTCCTACTATATCAGCCTGGAAGTGTGGGGTAATCTAGAGGTGAAATAATAATTTTTTGATCGATTTTGAGCTATTTCCAGCCATTTGGCCTATATGACAAATAGATACACGGATGTTAAAAACGCGGTAATTGTCACTTATTAGATATCGTTTCTAGGTATTTCTCAACTTGTCAGTTTGTACAGCCATTTTTGAAATCATCCTTCCCAATTCTGGGACCATTTCCGTATGCCAATTCCAACTTTTGATGATTAATCTATTTATTCCATGGTTACCTTACAAAAACAAACACACAATTAAAAATGCATTAATAACAAGTACAAATAGTTTTAAATATGCAATTAATAAATAAAGATACAAATATGACAAAACAGTATATTAATAAAAAACAATTAATCGTTATTCAGTTTAATTTATAAACAACAATCTTAGGCCTACTTCTCTTTAGACAATTTCTCACCTAAATGTGTTTTTTTTTAATTATTATTATTGTCTTTAAATAATAATACTTTTCTGTGTGTCACTTGAACTAGAATAAAAAGTAAATAAATAAAAAGTTATGTAATTTATTAATAGGGAGATTAAAAATTCATTTTAAAAGGAATCTTTTGGTTATTTTGAATAGCCAAATCGTGCGACTGAACCACTAATGTAGATAACTCCAAAAGCAAGTTGAATAACAAGCAACCATGCTTAAATATTGCAAAATTAATTACTTTGTGATCCTGCGATTTAATCACATCGTGCTGAGTCGTATGTGTAAACAACCTCATATGAGAACAAGTAGTGAACTTTTGATGATCCAAGCCAAGACCCTCTTACATATTATGTAAGAGGGTCTTGATCCAAACATGAGTCAATCATGCAATCCAATCGCAAGTGTTGAGCTGATCTTAATGACCAGGATTCAAATACAGGCAATGTGTTAAGTAAAAAAATAGACTAACATGTTAAACTTCTGTTCTGACATCTAAGAAAAAAAAATCCTAATAGTTCAGTTATGTTTAAACCTGATTCTCATATAATTAATGTATTCCTAATATCTTGAAGATTTAAAATAGAAAATAGATCTTAATGACAAATATGATTTAAATCTGACTTTAAAAGTCTACTTTGTGAATAAAAAGATAGAAGTATTTTAGAGATTTTTTTTCTTTACTATTAAGTTATTACTTGTACCAAAAAGTAGGTTTATATCTTAAACCCATTGACTGCCATGAGGATCATAACAGTGATCCACAGTAATAGTTTACCACTGTCACTGTGCCATGAGTGTATCCCATGTGTTTCTCAACAGCTATTTCAATATTAATGTTTTTTATTGGCATGGCTTGTACCTAAAAGTTGTTATATAGTATGGCACACTAGAAATTCTCTTGCATCTGATTTTGATCTAATTTTAGTTGTGCTGCCATTTTAGGTGATTTTTTTAAAATTAATTATTTCTATCATTTGGTTTACCGACGGTACCGATAATGTCGTGTTGCATTTAAAAGGTGAAATTGGTGGTTTTTTATTAACATTTTGGTATATTGGTAAATATTACTATAAATTGTGTTGTAGATTGCACTTAGTTTCTCAGACTTTCTTGTAATACTTGTGACATATAATAACTAGGTGCCATAGTATCACCGGTAATATCACATTTTGAAGCACAATAACAATTTTTTATTTGTATCTATATGTGTATTTCACCATTTTACTATTAATAAAGGTTAGTTGTTCTGAAATTTTTATTGTGGCCCTGGGGTAATCACTTTTTTTTATATGTTAGAAGTCAATGGGTTAAAAAATGAAAGATTATATACAAAACTTTAACAACTCTCATTAAATTTATTTGTGATAGAATAAGTGTCCAGATTTGCTTCAGAAGTTTACTTTATAAATAAAAATTCAGAAATATTTTCTTTACTATTTTGTCACTACATGTACCAAAAAAAAAGCAGCTTATATCTTAAAAATGAAGGAAGCGTTATGTCTACAAAGTTTTGAAAGGAAGGAAGAGGTGGGGGGAGGGGGGTGGCGGGGGTAAAGTTTGTAAGTCCGAATTATGTGTTTGTAAGTTGAATTGGTGTTGTCAATTCACATCTATAACCCTAAATGGAATACGATCATGTTCTGAAGCCAGTAACAGCGTCATCTATGCTCAGCACGGGAACTGTTTTTAGAAACGTTGACCTTTTTACGCATTTGCCCGTGTCTGACTCGGTTTAAGATTACTTGCATCTTTGGACATTCCCGTGTCTCACACGGGCAAACTTATTTCTGAAGTTATTAAGTGTTAATATCCGTTTAGCGCACAGCTAATTATTTAAACATAGAAATATATCATTTTTGTTTTCTTTTCTATTCAATAGATGGCAGCATCTGATGTCAATACTAAGATTTTGAGATAAAAAGCACTTTATACAGTAGTCTGTAATTCCTACTTTATAAAAGTAAACGTGAGTCCATTTTATTTTTAGAAAACTATTTGATTTTATAAGATAGTATATTTTACTTTATCTTAGAATATATTTCTTTTATAAATAAAACAGGATTCAGAATTTTATTACGGAAATTTGTCTGAAAGTGGTTCCGATTATGCATAGTGCCTTTTTAAATGATTTATCATACAAAATTAACTTTTTAAATTAAATTTTTAGACCAAAGTATTTTTTATTTAAAAAAAAAGTGTAAATTTATAATACAAAAATAAATAATATATCAAAATGCTTAACCCTCTTACTTTCTCAAAAAAAAAAAATCTGACACCACAGAAGCCACAAAAAAAAAAAAAAAAAATCATTAATTTATTAAAAATTATATTGTTTTTTAGCTTAAAAAATTTTTTTTTTTGACCGAAAATCAGAAAAAATTCATGCATTTAAAAAAAAAAGTTTGATGTCCATGTAACGGGCTTAAACGCTAGTTGTTAGTAATTCCAAATTGTCAGTCTGAATTACTTAACTTGAATTAAAAACAGTACTACGTTACGATAAACCTTAATCTTAATCCAAAACTGCAAAATAAAATGTATTTTTTTATGACTATCAAAGTTTTCTGTGAATTATGAGTGCTCACCCAAGTGATTTGTACCCTAACTACTGTGACCAGGGTATATGAGGAGTGCAATACCAGTCACATATTCAACCCTATCATTCTGAAATTGTTATTTAATTTCTAAATATTTTTATCAAAAAAAAAAAAAAAAAATTGACCAAGTGTTTAGCTTAATAAATGAAAACAATTTACTAGGCATTTGAACATAATGGAAGGGATAACCAATGAGCTCAAATGAGTTCTTGGAATTTCAAAGGACCAATAAATATTTTCTTCACACACAGAATTGGGTAATCAAATGACAAGTTGCCAGCGTAGTCTGTATTTTGTTGTACATTTTCTCAAAATATTATGTAAAGTAAGTATTTCCAGGTTGGGCAACTACTGAAATTTGGAACACTGCATTAATTTCTTTTTTTTTTCCTTTGGGGGGGACGGGGGGAGGATAGAATGCGTGAAGAGAAAACTTATGCGAGGTAACATTATGATACCGATTTCCTTAACTTATTAACCAAACGTCATATCACAAACCATTAGATATAATTTATCAACTCGAAATGTTTTACATTTCATTACTAGGTTTCTACGTGTGCCCGTTTTGTTGCATGTAGCACATCCAGGCAAAACTCAATTTCAAGCCATCTCTTGCCCAGCATATCCTTGTCATGATACCTATGGCATCTGTTATTCAAATCTTAAGAATAATCAACTTTGCTAACTGTAATTGCCATACAGCATTCCTTATCGTCTTCTGTGAACTATGTTGAAATGATAGCCTGACATGCTCCACAATGTTCAGTGATGTTGAATAATGATCTTGACCTTTAACCTACAGTAAACTTAGTCTCCTTAAACTTCTTCATCCATGCATGGATTGTAGCTAGCTACACTTGATGGTTCTTTCCACATACGCGCACGATATTTGTGTTGCAGTTACTGGAAATTTCAATTCGGTCAGCCATTGCACATATTGTGCTGTTTCTTTGTATGGACGCCATTTGCATTAAAAATTCTCTGCGGCGCCATCTATTGAACAACAAAAATAGTTTTGAGTTGATAAACAAATTGGAGTATATGGTTTGTGGATACGACTTTAGGTTTTAGGGTTATGTTAAAGTCAAAGCTCGGACAATCTGTATAATGAGATCTAGGGCTGTTTTCATAAAAAAGATAGAGGATTTAATATAGTCATTTAAAAAAACTAGATGATACAACAGCTAAATGCACTAGAAGATGCAAAAGATTTAGTCAGCTGTTTTCTAACTCTGAGTGATTAACAAGTAAGTTATGTTTATCTGGAATTAATCAGTTTACTGAACTTTGATATACAGTATATACTGGTATATTGTGTAT
>PXIH01S0000574.1:0-10210 GCA_003024985.2 Euperipatoides rowelli
GGAACTGACCAATACAATATATGTCTGTCCATTTAGGTCAGTTACCAGGGTTACATTTCTTTGGTTTTTATAAGAATCCTTACCTTCATATCTATACCTCCATGGGATCTATGGCCAAGAAAAGAAGCTGGGTAAGTTCCATTTTTTGGGTTGAGATCAGATCGAGCAGAAATAGCATTCTCAGCATTTTGAGATGGAGTACAATTGCATTTAGACAAAGGATCATTAAGATAATCATTGTACCTGAAACAACATATTACAATGATTAGCTACAATAGATTAAAAATTTAAATTGGTCTAAATTAAATAAAAAAATTAAAAATTCAAATTTATTGTGAAATTTTAAAATGGAATTTTACATTGTTTTTATCCTTGTTGCAAAATTATGAGAGAATGGCTGCCAGATAAGAATTGTGCTTTTTTTATCTTATTACTGTTGATCAGACATTTTAGGATAGTAAATTACTGCTAGTCAGTGGTTACTCTGGCTAATTCAGAATTATGCTTAAGAAGGTTGGAGAAATTCTTCATGCTATAATTTAGGCTAATTTTTAATACTTAAATTAATAAGATTACCTAAACATTAAAAACACAAGTAATTTAATTAAAAGCATTTTATACACAAATTTGCTTTAAATTAGTTAATTTTTGTTTACTAGGATATACATGTAGCACCTGAACATTCTTTTCAATATACTATAATGAATACAGTTATAGATCACAAGTATTTTCTAGTGATCTGATGCATTGCATACTTTGCAACCTGGCTATATTAACATTATTTGGTGATTACCCGGAGGCTGAGTAGTCACCTTTTAAAGATTTTTTTTCATGTTTTTTTTTTTTTTAAAAGTGATTACTGGTACTTCTATTTAAATATATATATATATTTTATTAAATGCTACTAGCTTTTGAACTCATTTATGAATATTAAAATTTAATAAAATGTCAGATAAAATTGAATGCTAAAACTATTTTTCATCCTATTTCTTTATATTTACACACAGTGAAATCATTTAGCATTCAAAATAGTTGAAAAGCACATGAAATAGAAATCATTTATTTATAAGACTACGAAAAAAATAAATTAAACTTTCTTTCTATTGCTGAACTTTTAATTTTAATACCAAGTTTAAAAAAATGGAAGGTTATGATGTGGAAATAATAGTTGTCAGCATTCCAAGGAAGAAGTTTATTCTTCTGTTTTAGTATATCCTTTTAACAAATTGCTATCAAATTCAAATCCCGCATTTTATGAGCGTTGCATAGTTTGCCTTTGTTAAGAATCATCATTTAGACATTACAAAATAATAATTACTGTATAATAATTAGGCCAGCACTAGATACAATATTTTACTGCGCGCAAGTATAACACTCAGGTCAAAAACTTGTGCAAGTTAGCAGCACAAAAACAAAATACGAACTGAGTAAAAATTGCACAAACTCCCCCTAGACGATCCGGTGTGCAGCTGGACTTGCACAGCCGAAGTGAAAAATTCAAACTGTTCGTCTTGTACAAGTCACTTCTACTGGTGTCTAAGCAACATCTTTCAAAATCAATGGTGACTTCAACCACATTATAGAAGGCTCCAACTGACCAAGCATTTTTTAAAATTAATAGACAGCTATTAAAAGGTAAGGATTCCTGAAACAATTAGTTTGTTTTAATTTGAATAAAGAAATACAATAAATATTTGTTAGGCTATTAAATGATTTGCTATTATTATTATTATTAGAAATAGTAACAGTGCAAAACTAAGCATATTATTTTGTTTTATAACTTATTTTAAATACAATAATTATTTGCAAAATAACAGCATTGTTACAAAGGACTTGTATAAAAATAACTTTCACTTCCATAAAACGATAGGTGAACTGAATAAAATATTCGCGAGAAAGAAAAAAGACTCGGCAATAAAGGCAAAACTTTTGTTAGTAATTTTTCTGTGTTCTAGTGTCCTTGAGAGAAAGAAGGAGAGAGAGAGAGGAAGGTAGAGAGAGAGAGAGAAATGTATAGATACTGTCTATAATGAATGCACTTATAAAATTTAAACCTATTTAATTTACTCTTAAGTAAATTAAAAAAAAAAACATTAAAAAAAAAGAAATTTTTTTTCGGTCGTGTACCCGCTACCCGACCAAGTATTTTTTTTTTAGATTTTTAGGACTGTGCATCGCTAGTATTTTCTCTTTGAACATTTATAATTATTTGTTTTAAATATATGGAGGTGACACCATGTTTGTTTATATTAGTAATTTCAAAGTTTAGCCACCTTCACAGGTGAGGGCACTAGTGTTTTATTTGATAAAAACACAAACATCAATTAAGTTTTGTTATTCAGGGTTTGCCCACTCTCATTATCACCTTTAGTAATGATGTCATACCATAGTATGAGCGTGAAATCTGATGGCCGTTAACTGGTTTTTTTTTTTTAAATTGTTTTGGCTTTACACGCAGACTTGTGTGAAAACAAGTTATTGGTGAGAGGGCAACCTGCATTCTCTTCACCAAATTCCTGTATATTGGGGTAAGCTCTACTCCTATTTTTTATTATTCTTATCCTATTATCAAAATAACCAGAATAAATTTGAGTTCTATTCAACTTAACTTTGTTTCTTTTGAGTTTATTTTATTCTTTACGGTGGAGCCAATGTGTACTTAGAGGTGCAGCTCAGCAAACTTGTTTTAGTCTGCCTAGCAGTTCTAGCAGGATAGCTGTTAGTACATACCAGCATCATTCTAATTGACACCCAAATAGGGATGCAAAGTTTATGCAAATAATAAACTCAAAGGAAAATGCCACGTTTGAAATTTACCTATAGTACGAATACAAATGTTTATAAGCTTGCTAGAAAATTTATCGTTAAAATTTAGTCAAGTTAACTTTGATAATACTATTGTCAAAATTAAATGTTTAAACATGCCGATAAATTTATGGTACTATAGGTTTCCTCATTTTGGATCAATATCCAGTATGCAATTCTTGTTTTTTGTCCTTTAATAAATTTTAAACAATAGCCCACTTTAATTAACTATAGTGTTAAAAATATTTTAAAATGTACCTCATTAATTTAATCATAGATGCCATATCTGTTACTTTTCCTTGATCTCGCTTGAAAATGAGAGCTCGAGGACAACGATCATGGGAATACATATCTCCAAATTTTTTGTATAAGTCCATTTGTCCACTGGCATTGAAAATTATTGGGAAATACCTGAAATCAATAAAACATCATTGTAATTTTAACACAAGTATGTTATATATAGTCATATAGCAAAAAGATTTGTAGTTTTAGAAAAGACAGGTTATTAGTTTTGATTTCATCAAATAATTCTGTCTACTTGAGGTAACTTTTTTTTTTTCAATGTGTTCACACCATTTTCTGCATGACAAAGATAGGAAATTAAATACTATTGGTAAGTCTATTTTAGGTATTGATAAAAATCACACATACTGGTATACTGTGGTTAGTGAGTAAGACTCTGGTAGTCAAACAAACAATATGATTTGAGAGTTAAAGCAGAACCTAATTACGTTGGATTTTTAAGGTTCAATCATTGGTAAAAAAAAAAAAAAATCAAAACAGAAATTTTTTTAAATCAAAGATCAAAGAAATATTACAATTTAGATAGTCTTGTATGAAATTCATGGTCAAAAAAAAAAAAAAAAACACCTTTACAAAATTTAGGTACTAAATGAATATTTGAAATTTAGTATTTTTACGCAATACTAAATTATAGATCCATCGATTAATAATTTATATTTAGTTTACCTGGATAAATTTTTTTTGTTACATCTCATTAAATAGCAAAATGTACACATTTTTCAATTAAAATATAGAATTCTTCAAAAAAATTAAAATACAATAATTTAACATCTTTATTTACAACATATGTACAATAATAATTGTATATAACATTTTATAGTTCACAATATAACATATAAATACACAAATGTACATTAACAGAAAAAACAAAAACAATTCAAACATATAACATAGCGGATTTGTATTACAATTTCATGAAAAAAGGATTGAACTGTTAAACACGTTTAATCCGGGGAATGAAGGTTTTCATGGATTCGAACCAGTGGCAGGCTGTACCACTGAGCAGTGTGACCACTCGACTAGCCCTGCAGGGCTTTTAATTTATTTAAAAGTAATTGATAAATGATTTAAAACTCCAATATTATATAATTTTCCTAATTATAAATGATTTATTAAATAAAATTTCATTTTTAGCAGACTACAATATCACTTTTAGAATTTCTAAACTTCACCAATTTCACTAGTTATTTCCTAAAGCATCTGTCTAACAACCTTCACAGCTCCATTTACCCCAGAAACTACTGTTGATTGATTAACAGTTGGGCCAACAAAGGTTGTGTAATAATGATCCAAAATGATCAAAAAGGTTTATTCGTTGCACTTCTGGATTAGCATTAGGATTGGACATAATTATTTGACCTATTATGAAATATGGTCAGCTTAGGCATGAAAAAATAGGACTGTAAATAAAAAAATAAGGCATTTGACATGTTCATAAATCATATGCCATTGGCTGCTTCCGGACTAAATGGAGCTGAGAAGTTTTTAAGCAGACGCTAGTTTATTTCCATATAATTACAGATGATTCCTATGATAACTAAAACATAATTTGCGTTTAACCTAGTAAATTTAAAAAAAAAAAAAAACTTTTATTAAATTATAGCGATAATATAAACAAACTTTGGTCAAGCTGTGTTTAGTAGACTAGAGTATAATGTCGTCTTTGGTATTTACATTATGTTAGGGGTCTTCACCTCAATGCTATTCCAGATATATTACAGTATATATTAATGGTTTATTTATAAACAAAAATAGAAAGACAATTACTGAAAATATATACCAGCTTAGTCCTGAAGGATATAGCTAATATTTACAATAAATTACATAATTAATTGATTCATTTAAGTAGGAATATAATTTAGAAAATACAAAGAAAAACGAAATAATGTGTAAGAGTTCCGTTGAATCACCATAGTCTTAAAGCATTTGATAAGAAACGTCTATGAAATTTACCAGATGTATTCATTCAATCATTATTATTATCACATTTATTTCACCAGGCTATCATGGGAACAGGAAGGCCCACTTAACGAATGAAACTAAAAGTCTGTAAGCTTTCAATAACTCGCAATGCCAAAGAAAAATTCTTGCTCAACAACGTAATCCATGTAGAACAATCTCAAATGTTCAATTGAGCTCAAATAAATTAAAGACAAATTTTCTGTCTCTAAAGTTTGTTTGAAATAAAAAGAAAAAAAACATAAATTATCGAAAAACTTCCACTAGCCACTGAATAATTCCTTAATGTGCAATTAAAAAAGGGCCTAGACAGAGAAAACATGTTAACACATTTCTTTGCATTTTGACAAATTTCACGTATCCACTGCCCAAAGATCAGTCACAAGGAAAAAAAAATCCAATTTACCAATGCGAAGCCTCCATAACATCAAACAGTAAAAATAAAAATTTTAATAATAAATAAATTAAATTAAAAACTATATACAGAGAAAGAAAACATTACAAGCGGCCATTAAAGGTGCTACATCGGGGCCGTTAGATTGCTAAATTAATAAATCTCTATACAAAATTGCAACCGAGTTGAAATCAATCACAATTTTTTTCTTCTAACTGATGGCTTTAAATCTTATCTTAAGTTTTGTTTTAAGTGTTAAACATTTTCTTTATTTTAAAAAAAATTCAGATCTAGGAGAAAAAAATTTAAAACATGGTAGCATTTAAATGGATATAACGAGCCGTCAAATGTGTGAGTTCGATTCTTCTCACTCACAGACCAATCGGAATGTAAATCACCTAACTTTCATAAACGTAATCAATTTTTTTTTAATTCAATAGACTGTCGATCTTATTTTTTCTTTACTTACTAAGTTGATTTTGCATAATATACTAACTTAAAATTAAAATTAAATTTGAAAACATCCGAGTTGATAAAGAAAATAAAATAATCTAGTGTTTTCCAAAAGAAGTTTGTTATAGCCTAAATCCAAATCGATATTAAAATTTAAATGTTTTTAATTAAGATTTCAAACATTCTTAGAGAATATATTTTTTAATGCAAATAAAAACAAATTGTTAAAGTTTTATTTTCAACTTACTTGTGTTTGTTTTAAGTTATTTTTACCGCCAAATATAAAATAAAATAAATTAAGAGTTCCAAATCAAAACCATTTGGCTCTAGTGGACTAATCTACAATCTGATTGGTCTGTGAAGTGTGAAGGCTCAAACTGTCGCATACGGCTCGTTACAACAAGCTTTTCTTGTAGTTTTTTTTTTTTATTATCGTAATAAAACTTTCTGCAAGATAAGCTGAAATTCGTGAATCATTGACTGGTTTCTCAACTAATTTTCCCTTTATTCCAGTGTAATGGATCCTTTCTTTTTATAAATATTGAAAAAAAAAAATAAACCTGTTGTAAATATTGTGATTATTAAAATCTAATAAAAAAATAAAAAAATTATTCCAGTGTAACCTAGCCAAATTCTAATATTAAAATACAATAAAAAAACAGCATACAATCATAAATTATTAGAGCTTATTGAAAACAGGTATGTGTTTCACCGATTTTAACATATACAGTATTGTAGGTAAATCTTAAAAGTTTCCACCCAGCAATATATTTTACTTGAATTATTATATCATTCTAAAGCTACAAGTGTGCTCTAAAATACAGTTTTAGATAAATAGTAAGTTCTAAATTAGACAATTTAATTATTTTATTGCATTACAACTTATAAGATTTTTAACTTTCTTTTTTTTTTACATTTAAACAAGGCTGTGAAATTTTAACTTTTATTACTTTGACGGTACTGTAGCTAAATATTTACACGACTCATCCATAATTACAACATATTTAAGTACCGTACCCTACATCATACAGTTATATGTCTATTTTCTGTGCCTAACACCAGACATTGTAACCACTCTTAAAACTGAGACAATAGGCCTATTATTAACTAATGAAGTTCTATAAAATTTACAATAAAAAAAATTTAACGTAAACTTTTTTTTGTTGAGGGACCCTGCACTATAGCATTAAATATTCCAGTTATATTTCTATTTATTTCCAAACTTTACCTTCAATTTATTGGTTTATTGCCAAACCAAACAGGTGGCAGCACCTATCACTATAAAAATTGAAATGTGATAATTTTTTTTTTGGTCATCTTTAGCTTCAGCTAAAATTTCTAGTATAGAGTTGTCAAAGCTGAATCAACCTTAGGACATCAAAACCACAACAACAAAAAAGGTGTAACATTAAATCTAGTTTTGTTTTTTATGGATTCAATTTTGCTAGGCTTTGCAGAGTTGTTGGTAAAATGCGGTAATTACAATATACTGAAAGTAAAAATATACTGACCATCATAAAATAGACCTTGCATTAAAAAAAATATATATATTGCAGAAGATTTAGCTTTTCTCTATTGTGACCAAGCAATAAGGTTAGGATATCATTTTGTGAAAAATAAGAAAATGAATAAAGCTGAAGAAATAGAATAGTTTATTAAAAATGAAGTCCAATTGTCACTCTTAACTGCAAAAATATTGAAAAATATTTTATACAAATATAGAATTGGTGACCAATTTGATTTTTATACATTAATATACTGTATTCCAGCTGATAAAATAAAGTGCAGAGCTAAGCAGTGACATACTGCAGGGGAGACATGATCCATATAGATTTTGGCCTACATTTTCATGATAAAATAAATTTGTGTGACATACACTGGTATGTCATGCTCATTTGAGTTTACTGAGCTATATTCATCAAAGCTGTGAAGCTTGTTTTGGAAGGGAAACCAAGAACTTGAAATAACACTACAAACAATTTTTTGGTAAGATACCGGTGCCGGCTATTATAAAATATAATTTATTTACTTTAAATTGATTTTTATAATTTTAATGCTAAAATATGTATATTCTAAAATAATTTTATCATTGTACTTAGAAAATAGACTGAATTTTTATAATTTTTAATGTCCAATTTTCTACTTAGAACAGTTGGGGAGACTTGATCCCATCAAAGTGGGGAGAATTGATCCTGGGACCAATTCTCCCCATTCAAAGATATTATAAAATTTTAATTTTTAAAGTTAAATTTTGATCCAGTCTAGAGAACTTTGAACCACTTTCAAATAATACAGTAAATATTCATAGTCTACATCTAATTTGTAGGTCTATGGTTCTGTACAGCAAATAGCAATTCTAATAGGCCTATGTATTCATTTTTAAAAATCTGATGCAAAGCAAAAAAAAAAAAAGATTTAATGACATTTTTTTTAATTATTGGGATTACTTGTGTGTTAATTATAAATCAAAACTGTTAATTAAAACAACTGAAAATCATTAGCCTATAGGCCTAATCTATTTAATGATTAGATATTAAACTTTTTTTTAAAAGCAAAATTTGTTAGCCTACCGGTATATCCCAAGTAGAAAGCAAATTTTTTTTATTTGATTACATTACTGTATATCAGTTTGTTTATTATTTGTTTTAATAAATCTAATAAAAAAAATTTAAATCTAATTTCCAATAACTTTTCTCTTTTGGGAGACTTGATCCATCAAGTTATCTTATATCTTATATAAGAACCCCAAATTAAGATATATGGTGCATTTTGTAGTATGTACAGGACGTTTATACTTCATTTTAAATTACTGAATATAATAAATTAACAAACAAAAATTTTAAATGTATCAATTTCAAAATTTTGAAAAAAAAAAAGGGTTTAAGTCTCCCCTAATGTTTGCTGCTTTATGAGCCTTCTTTGAATTCTAGTTCCTTACGATTACTAAGATATACTATACCATCAAACTTATTAATTATCTATTGACTTTCTTTCATCGCCTGAATTATTACTAAAATAGGAGCTGTAAATGCACAATGCTAAGGTTTCTAAGTCTAGTGTGATCGTTAGCATTAGCTGATGACAATTTCTTGTCATAAATTTTTAATTAAAAATGTAAATTAATAAAAGTTAAAAATAAATTTCATAGCACTTTTAAATAGTAAAAAATAAATAAATTGGTTAAAAATGTATTTAAGATTACAATTATAAAAAATAACACGAAAAAAATATGATCCTAATATGCACTAACATCACAATTTGATAACATTGTATAGTTCCTTAAAAAAAATTATACAGAGTATCTAAGATTGCTTTTAGGATGATTGAACATAACTCAAGAATCAAAAGTCGTGTCCACAAACCATTTGCTGCAATTTGTTTACCAACTCAAAATGATTTTTTACATGTCATTAGTAGATCTCTAAATTGTGATCATTTTGTTGCAGGCAGCACATCAAGATGACACTCAATTTCATGCCACCTTGATAAATCTTAAATCACTTTTAATGTTACTGTTTCACGATGCGCATACTGTGCTTTCGATAATATACAGATATTACAATATGTCCATCAGAGAATGATCAAATCTAAAATAAACACAATTTTTTCTTTCATTTGTACAATGCCACAACATAGTATTTTATGCAACATCATAAAGTGTCAGAAAACTACCAATGTCTGTTTTTATATTTCTACAATATTTTATTTTTCCTATACAAATTTCTTTATTGCAAAGATAAAGGAAGAGAACCATAAAATATCAATCCATTAGCAAATTTGCATTACAGAAGTCATGAATATATAATACTTTTGATTTAGTTTTTTTCTTGAGCATTTTCAATTTCTAAATGAATGCAAGGATGTTATGAAGAGAGAGTGCCTTTTAGACTTATAGTTACAGGGAATTAGGATTTTCCTTGTACTGTAATTTGAAATCGAAAGCGTTCAAGGAAAAATAATTGTGCGTCATTATTGACAAATTTTAAAAAACACCTTACAAACTGTAAAAAAAAAAATTAAAAATTATTGTTCCAACAATTATTATTTTAGTATTATTAATTGTTTTTATATCTCCAGCTCGTGAGTTAAAATTGTTTTATGAGTTATATATAACAAATATGAGATTATATTTAATGGTTTTAATTACTGTTGTTGTTTGCTAGGGAAATTCTTTGCCATAGATAAGAGATCGGGAACCGGAGGCTCCAGAGCCGCATGCGGCTCTCTTATTTTGAATAAAAATCTGCTGTGGCAACCACAGAACCGAGCGTCACAATAAAGTACTTCAACAAAATA
>PXIH01S0000575.1:10966-21194 GCA_003024985.2 Euperipatoides rowelli
AAATACAAAAAAAGAAAAAAAAATCAAATAATGTTATAACTTACATAATAAAATTTTGGGATGGAGGCAGCCATTAATGTATTGTCTAGTGTGGCCTGACCCCTAAATCTGCTCCTGTAAGTAGGCCTATTAAAACTAATTTCAAGCTCCAATTGACTAATTTCACAATAAATAAATCATAGAATGCCAACCATACTGTCAATTTAACCTCAAAAGACCTAATTGTCCAGTAGTCCCCACTGATCAACATTTGGAAAGCTATTGGAACAATCTGTTCATGAAAATTCAAGCATAAATTGGTCTAATTTTATTGCATGTAAATTTTCATTTATCTGGATCCAGGGGTCAAATAATTAGTCAATACCTATAAAAAAAAATCAGCTGGCACCTGAACTTTTTCTGGGAGCATGGGAATTTGAGAGGATTCTCTCAAACTGTTTTAGCAGCAGAATCACAGTTGGGATATAAAAATGAATCCTCATCCCCACCCCCCTTCTCATTTTTTTAAACAATTGTCCTGCTATTGTCTAGTTACCTGTCAAAGCTTTGTATAGACAAATCTAAATACTAATATTGTGAGATTTATTATATTCATGTACGGTATTTCAGTGGTTTTCCTAGTTTCCTTTGTAATGTTTAATATTGATTATATTTATAAGTTGTTAGGGTTAAAAGCTTAGGCTTATATTAAATAAATAAAAGAAAAATGACTACCAAAAGTGATTCTACTAACATAACATTATATTACATTTCAGTATGTTTCTATATAGGACAACATTTTTCTGGTGATAATAAATACAGTAATCTTTTAGTGATGCAGTGTTCAATTAATTTCCTATATAATTTAATAATAATACTGATAAAGTTTAAGCCCATCCTGCAGTTGAGCCCTTCTTCCAAATCCTACCCTTCCCTTTTTGCGAAAAGGAGCAAATACAAATTTATTTTATTTATTATTAACAAAGAATTAAGCAACAGATCCATGAATATATTTTCATCAAAAGAAATTAGAAATCAATTTGAACCATAGCTTCCCACTATACATTTCTAAACAATAATAAGTAATAGAAATTAAAAATTGCTCGAAGTTTAGCGTCAAAGTATAGCTAACTAGTTTGATTTCATAACTCATTAAAGCAACTGAATAGAAAAAGCTTAAAATATCGGTATGAATTTATTGGATAAAAAACTAATGCCAAAAAATGTAGCTTACTATTTTCCCATAAACATTACTAAATTGAAGTAGGCTAATTATGTTTAAAAAATGAAAAACAGGATGAAAGCATTTGGAATTATGTAGACCTATGTTAAAAATTAAAGAGTAACTTACCTCTAAAGCAGAGGTAGGCAACCAGAATCTCATGGGTACATAAGTGCCCTCTGACGCATTTTGGTGTGCCATCACATGGTTTTGTAATATGACCATTGTAAATATTGTTTATAAACAGCCATTTATTAAAGGTTTTAAAATATCTTGTGTATATACAACCTTATATAGACTATTCATCTTGTGCTGTTTCATTTATTTACATGAAAGACCTTGATAAACTTGAATTGGCTTTTAGAAGAATTACCAAAAGAGTACATCGATTGTGGAATATTAGTTATTCTGAAAAACTTGTTATTCTGGGTGGGATACTAACTCCAAAACAGAGAATTGCGAGGGGTGACCTGATTAGCATGTATAAGCATAGTGTTGCAGGGAAATGCCCTGGGTTTTTTAAATTGATCGGTGACCTGAGACTTAGATGTCATAAATATGCAGTAAAAAGCTATATATGAAAACTTCACAAGGTTTATCTATCTATATGTATCGCAGAATCTATTTGTGGAACAGTCTTCCAGAGTGTCTAGTTAATGCTGCTGGTGTTAATGTACTGTATTTAAAAATGTGTTAGATAGGATTATTGGCTCTGATATTTTCTTCTGTAGATAGGGAAGTGAGGGGTCATGAGGTGTGGATTGTAGAAGAGTGGGATGTAATGTATTTTTGTCTTTATTTTCCTCATCTCTCATTTCCCTTCATTTTTTCCCCCTTTTATGAGTGTTGTGTAAAAATAATTTTTATTATTCTTATACACATTTTGTTCCATAATAATAATAATAATAACTGGAGTTGCTCCATATATTTTTGTTATTAATTCTATTTTAATAATTCTCAAATAATTTTCTGTTAATGTGGTTTGCAAAACTTGTTTTATCTTGCTGAGATCTTTAGTTTAGCTTACTTACAAGTAATAAGCTAAAACCTTCTACATTAATCCAAGGCTTTAGTCACAAATTTTAAGTAGCCATACTGTAACTGGCCCCTTATTTTGATAAACTTTTTTTTAGACGTTAATCAAGAATTTGATAGTTCAACATATTTCAGATGGATCGAGGTAAAGGTTCATTTTTTACAGCCTGGAAAAGACAATATTGAAGTCTTGCTTTGCGTTCTGATAGTATATGTGTCCCTATCTAATTAATACCTACCATTTTAAAATGGTAGGTATTAATTACATCTATAAATCTTAACATCCAAAACAATATAGATTACTGTCATTCAATTTACTATTGTCTTAATATGAATGATTTTTATAGGCTAAATAATTTTTTTTAGAAAATATAGGAAAAAAATTGTTTGTTTTAAGAAACTTATTTATAGGGAGAGATTACCTAATAGAATCGAATCTAGATCAATGGCGTCATTACAACATTATGACGCCCCAACAGAGACTCTTTAGTGGGGGACATTATCCAATATTATAAATTAATTATTGTAGAGCATAATAAAAGAGATTTATTCAGTTTTAATACCGATCCCATAACTAGAGGACACAAATTTAAAATAAAGAAACAGTTTGGCAAGTCATCTAACAGAGCACACTTTTTCAGGGGAAGACTTTGCTTTACATGCCCCNTCTCAACATATAAACACTACAGGTATGTGTTACTGTTTATTGTTATTTTTCATTCTTAGAGAATTGTAATATAAAATAGCCTACTTTGTTAAATTTAAAATTAATATAACCAATTACTTCTTCTCTTCCAGGTGATCATTTTCACAACACATTAAACTATATTTAAGCATTTTAATTAAAAAAGTAATAAGCAGACAACAATCATATTTTCTACATTTATATCATTTCTGTTTTCAATATATTGTGATTTAAAGAGGAATTTGGATGTCATACCTTTTGCTGCTAATCTATAAAATCGAATGTCTGTACTTTTAATCTTATAACACTAATCCTCAATAATTTAGTTCTCACATACTTTTTAACAATTTTTTTCTGAAATTGACTTTTTCATTTTGTCAATTTATGCATATTCTATTTTATCCATAGCCTAATCTTTTAATATTAAATGAATCACACTTTTGTTATTCCTAACTTTTATTAGCTGAAATAAAAATCCATTTAACAAAATAAAATAACATAAACAGCCAATAAAGTCACTGATTTTGCTACTCCATTTTAAGGTTTACTAGGATTTAGGTATTTTAACTCCTGGCACCAGATGCCATTTCTCATGATCAAAATTGCTAAGACAGAGAAAAATATGCTTCTTTGAAGACAGCTGTTTGCTCACAATCAAAAGGGATTAGACACTGCATAGATATCAACCATTTCCTCACGATCAAGAAAGAATACACTAATATAGACAAATACATTTCCCTCAGGATCCAGAGTGATAAAATACTCCAGGCCTATATAACAAACAACCATCATCCTCAGATTAAAAATGTAAAGCTATTGCGAAGGAGAGAAGCAATTTCCTCAGAATCAATGTGATTACCTATTTATCATGAAAACTATTCATGAGCTACTGTTTCTAACAATTATATTTTATTTCTAGATGTTACTTAAGAATGTAACATGAAAACCAAAATATTGTACCATGAAAACATATATATGAAGTATCTTTCTCTCAAACTTTCATTCCGTGTCCTTGTTTCTACCCCCTCCCATCTCACCTCCATCATTCCAACATTTTAAAAAATTTCTTAAAAAAAATTGCTTTTATTAATTTTAATATTTTAATTCGAAATTTTGATTTTAAATTTATATTTAAATAATTAATTAATGTTAAGTTTGTGCCTCCAGGTCATCTGTAAAACTTTTCAAATCGTATATCATAAGGTCATTCATTCTTAACGAATCTTCAGTGAAATATTGCCATGGAAGCATTAAAAGCAATAATTTATCTTTTATCATTACAAAAACATAGGCCACTTCCTAATCTTGATGGCAATGAAAGGTTTAAGAATGGCTCCATGCTTGCGATTTGAACGACCATTAGATCAATGTGATCAAATTTTATCAGCAGGTGGTCTTGAAATTGAGAAAAGTTTTGGCCATGATTCATAATCGATTGCAATGACAAACAGGTAGGCTATAGCATTACATTTTGACATGTAAATAGAGTATGAATTTGCACAAAAGAAATTGAGTATCTTTAAAATGGAAGCCATTTTGATAGCATGCATTCTGACTGTCGTGATTAGAAAAAGACGTGCAGAATGTTTTAAACGGCAATGAATACATCCATTGAATGAAAAGAACCTACAACTAGGCCAATTTGAAATCATCCTTCCCAATTCAGGGACTATTTCCAATGTCAATTCTAACTTTTGACAATCAATTAGGGCTACATTTAGTCTGTGGCAACCTTAAGCTACGTACACACGGTCATTCCTAGACTGTCAGTCCAGGAATGACATGCCATGGACTGANGTTTTGGAGCGTTCATTCCTGGCCTTAAGTCCATGGAATGACCGTGTGTATGCAGCTTTACACAAACAAACACGTAATTTAGAATTGCAGTTGATGCAGAAGAGAAAAAACATTGTATTCAGTTAAAAGTTAAAAATATACAATAAATAAATATAGAATTACAATAAAGTAGTATTAAAAAACATCAATTTTATTTAGAAAAAAAAAGAGATTAATACATAACAGGATTAGTATATAGGCTATTTATTATGAATATAAGGATCATCATTATTATAAACATTTTAAAACTTTATGGATGATGGGGAAAAAATCAATTCTATAAATACTTTCCAATCATGTTAACACAAAAAAAGGTGATCAAATATTTTATGTACAAATGTATCTGGAATGTTCCCGGTATAAATATGGGTTCTATCATGACCAGGATACAGTCTTTTTTTTTTCTTTTTTTTTTAAGGAATTAAAATTGTTTTATTGCAGAAGTAGCAGTCATTTCTTAAGATCAAAAATTGTAAATAATTAATTAGTGCCTAAAAACAGATAATAATAAGTCCCAATTTTCTGTATGGATAGCAGCATTATTTATAAATTTACTGTCCTAACCTTACCGTAACCCTGAACTCTAAAGCCTACTATGTATTAAATCCATGATGTCCCAATCCTATGATAATCTAGATGTAGAATAATCCTTTTTGATCGATTTAGATAATTTTGAGCAACTTCCAGTAGTTCTTTCATATAGGACGAAAATAGAGGTGCAGATGTTAAAACGGTAAAAGGGATTCTTGCTGCACGTTTTTAGACAATCCTAATAATTTTACATCTCAAATCGTTGATAACCATATAGAATTCTTATAAGCAATAAATCCTAGTTTTTAATTATTTACAATTGACAAGAGAAAATATATTCACATTAATAAGCTACAGTTGGCTCAAATACATTTTAGCGAACATAAACCAACAAATATAATAATTATGGGGAAAGGACAAATTCATTAAACATCTAGTCTAAGACGAAAGAAATTCCAAGAGCTGAAATTTCACTTTTTTGTTCATTTCTTAAATACTGACTTCTATTTTTTTTTTAAAAAAAAAAAGCTATTTCGTAATTTAAAATATGTTAATATACTCAATTTTGTTTTTAATTTCCCAGCTACAATGAATAAAAAATATATATTGTGTCTGGCTAGAAACTCGGGAAATCATTGATTTGTTAACGGCTGGCATGGACAGCAATTGTACAAAAATGATCAAACTAATCAAACATTAATTTGAATATTACATTACATTAGAGTTAGGGCATAATTATTTCTTATTTAGTGGAGTTAAGGATCAAGGTGAGAGGAAAGTTAGCACTCTAAATAAAAAAAAATATGCCAGCTGAGCCACTTTTAGTCATGTGACATTCCGTCATATCATGTCATTGGTTGTTTTAAAATAAAAGGAGCTCCTGGATTTGTCGACCAACTTCTAATAAAAATTATAAATTTTGCATAATGATTGCATGCAAAGAAATAAAAAGAGCAGAAATTATGCTAATTAATTTTATTATATTATCTTAAATATAAAATAAATTTTAACCAATACATTTTTTTTATGACCCGGATATCCATTAGGCTATATAAAAAATAATTTACATAAATTTTGAATAAATGGCAAAATAAATAAAATTAAATTATCTAATCTCAAAATATAATAAAATGCCAAAGTTTTTTTTTTTTTTTTTTTAAATAAACAGAATAAAATAATTTCCTCACTTTACTACTTTAAGAAAAGTCGTCTAAATTCTTTTCTAAATGGCATTATTCGTCTGCAATTTATCCAAAATGTCTGAGTGACATCGAACTTCACTTTGCTCAACTTCTTTAGCTGTTCGGATATACAAACAATAAATCCATAAATCCTTTCTGACTTCCATTTTCTGATTTACTTCTTTCAAAAAAGGCAAGCAAAACATGAAATAAAAAAAGAACTTAATAGAACTGAGACAGTAAAATGGATTTTTAACTAAAAAGTGTTATCCTATAAATAATTTTAATATTTTTTTCCAAAACAGCTTTTACTAACCAAAATATAATATAGATCAGGCATATTTCCTAAATTATTTATTCAGAAAACTTAAAGCTATAAGTTATGTTTGAAAAACAGACAATAGATTAGTTTTCAATAATCTAAATTTAAAAAATGAAATACAAATAAATAAATCATTCTTAAAAGTTGCAAGTACTAATATGAATTGAAGATGTTGGTTTCAGCACATTTGTTATAATGTTTCTTATTCTTTATTATCAATTAAATTTAAATAGAAAATTTTCCCTGAAGTATCTAAGCCAGGGATTCCCAACCTTTTTGTACCCGAGAGCACATTCTAAAATACTGGTAGGGTAGCGGGCGACCATCTATATTTTCCGTAATGACAAAAATATATGCGCAGATGTCAAAAAGCGGTAGAATCTGGATTGTATCGCCTGTCTTTAGACATTTCTCTAACTATCCTTACTACTACTCAATTCAGCCATCTGCACGCATTGTACTCAAGTTCGTCCACGTTAACTTGGCACAAAAGGTGGAATTAAAGAGGTTGATTTACAAGAAAACAGCTGCCTAAAATTGCTTGCCTAACCACTCACAATATAAATCAATGGGATCCGGGCACCGCCAAGTTACGTAGACAAGCTTTCATTTCGTGGTCGAACAGTGTGAAGCACACACAAATTGGTTGATGGTACCATGGTGCTCATAAGTACAGGGTTTGGACCCCTAGTCTAAGCTAATAATATTGTGTATGTGGGGGAGACGATAGATTGTAACAATTGAACAACAAATAAAGGGGAAGAATAGGGAAGCTGAAAAGCAATAGTTCCAAAGCGTATTTCCCGCATACATGCATACATACTGTACATACATAGGCTACATAAACTAAAATTACATTTTTAAAACATTATAAAAATTATTCTAAAAGGTGTATGGAACCAAAAAACAACTTTAGTTAATATGAAAGAAAGTAGGCCTACTTTAAATAATTATAAATTTCATTAAAAATGATAACAGTAAAACAAAAATTAATTAATTAATTATGACTTCTAATATTGAAATTTCAACTTCTGCCCAAAGCAAAATAGGTAAAACTGGATGTTGATTGGTTTAATTAATTCAAACATCATTTACTTATTTGTGAACTAGAAACAAACCCTTTTTTGAGGTTGTATGTAGTTACTGCTTTACTTGGCAATAGCTATAATCCATTTTCTTTTCTTTTTTTCATAAAACATTTGTTTTCATTTTACTTACATTTTGTTAATTATGGAGAGAAGATATATGTCCTATAATAGTAGAACCAAAATATAATAAAATGCCAAAGTTTTGCTACACCTGGTCAGTAAATCTTTGCTAGACACTTTAGCCAAAGAAAGTAAAACGGATGTGGCAAGGTAAAGTACAGTAAGTACATCCCACATCGTGATATGGAAAAAAATGTCTAGCTTTACTTTTGTTATTAATGTTAAGATTAAGACCTTAATGGGAGAAAATTTAAAAAAAAAAAAAAAAAGGAACAGCAGCAATCACTATTATTTTTAATAAAGTCTTTGCTGGAATCCCTTATTTTCAATGTATCGGCAATCAGGAATGCAAATGATTTTATCTTGACTCCCACTCTCTCTCTCTCTTTCTCACCTAGAGAAAGCATTTTAAAGTTTCAAGCAATAATTTTATTGATAATATTTGTATCAATAAATGGATAAAAACAGTTAATAAGCATTTTATGTATTATTATTAAAGAGTATTGTACAAGAAATGTTACATTTGTTAGTACAACATTTAATTCTTTCAAATTCCATGATAAAAAGTTTAACTTTAATTATCAGTACTGTTATTTTATATTTTTAAGCATATACAGTACAGCGTACAGTTAACGTAAAAAAAAACATAACTGTGTCACTTCCAAGAGTATTAATTTCTCAATTATTATAACATGTAGTGTCAAAAACAACATGATTAATAATGCATTGAAATAAATAAATGTATTAAAAAAATTCCCCTCACACATTTTGCGCATTAAAATTGTTACATAAAATGGCAACTTGATGACTTGGCAACTCGTTGACTCAATGACTCTCCGTTTCTTCTGAGACAGTCCCTCTGATGTAATGGAGTCTGAGTGTAGAATGAGATTCAGCATTTTTAGCCATTTGAGACACAGTCTTATGAATCAATGATTTGGCATCCACAATAATAATTATAAAATAAAGAACCAGAAGAAGAACATTTTTACATCAGCATGCAAGTGAGAAAAAGGACTGATTTATCGAACAATGGTGAAACCTACCAAGGAATGAAGTGGTAGTTTTATGCTTAAATATGTAATCTTGTTCTATAGAATTCCTCTCCTGAGATATTAAAACTAAAAAGATAGAAGACCAACATATATGCTAATCCCTGAATGCCTCATAATAAACAAGACCAATTCGAAATAAAAACAAAAGTAAGATTGTTCAGCTTCTGCAAACCACATAACCTAGAACTATAAAACTCTAATCATAACTTTAAGCCAAACTTATGCCAATCTACTAAACCAGTACTTGATAAATAGTTTCATCAGCAATATAAATTATCTTATTAAGATTTGAGCCCAGTGTTTCAATTAATAATAATAATATTCTCTTTCATATATTATCTTTCAGGTCAAAACAATATAGTCACTTTGCTGTCCAAATGTCAGCATTCAGTACACTTGTATTTACTGTATGTCCAGATAATACATTGTTAAATATTTCAAAATCTATAACAGATAGAAAAAAACTTAAATATTATTTTTTGTTCTATATTCATCAGGTGTTGAAAGAAAAAAAAAAATTCCAACAAACAAATTTTTTTTTATGATTTTTTTTCTAAATGTTGGCTATAAAAAAAAAAAGCCAGTTTATCTACATTTTCCATTAATGTTTCTCTGTCATTGAACATAGAATTTTTTGGTTTTTATTTATGAAATCTGCATTAAATTCTTATTTTTAAATAGGCTATATAAGTTTATTCCTAAATGTTTTGTAATATTTGTATTATGCTACCTGAAAGTCAATATTATTACATCAGCGGGCGCGTGTCATAAAATTTATGTTTGGACATCTTTTTACATATAATTCTAAAAAATAACTATAAAGTAGGCTATATGCATGGTAAAAACCTACCAATATTGTAGTGGGGGAGTTAGTTTTAGGAATTAAAGGCAGAGATAAACCCACAAAACCATACACATACACATTTTATAAAAAATTGAATTTGTCGTAAAATTTATGACTGCGCGCTTGCTCGATAATTATGAAAAAATTGAAGAACCAAGAGAAACCATTCATACAACAATTACTATAAATTTAAATATCAAAATTATGATATTGAAAATTATCTACAAAAAAAAAATAACCACCACCATTACTAGGGCTGGGCGATTAACTCGATTAGTCTATCTAATCGAGTAATCTCTATCCTGATTACACCCGATTGTCATTATACAA
>PXIH01S0000576.1:38673-50564 GCA_003024985.2 Euperipatoides rowelli
TATGTTATCTACCTTTCCACCAAGTTTCATCCAAATCGGTGATAGTCAAGCCACCACTTTTTCTCAAATTTGGCTCATTTGACATGGAATGACCCAAATGCGGATGACATTATTCACAGTGCCCAATGCCACGCCTTGATAGACGTCAAAGACTTGTGTTCGGAATAAATTTCAATTCCATGAATATTTTTTAAAGTTCAACTGTAGATGATGCTTTTTGAAGCCATTATGCTAAATATAAATAATTTGTATACAGTTTCTGAAAATAGATGGAATATGTTTATTTATTTATTTAGCCTATTTAATAAATAAATAAATAAACATATTCCATCTATTGTGTTCTTTCTTTATTACAAAAGAAAAAACATCATTCACACAAATGTGCTATATGTTCACTGCATCATGTTTGTGATTGGTACTTAATACCCAGGTCTAAACAACATGTGGATGGTTACTGCACTCGCCCCAATTATCCCAAGCTGTGAGAAATTACTGGGTAAAGACATAGGGGTGCAGTTACCCCAGGTTATATGGGGTAAATGCACCCTCTGAGTAAGTTTTATAAAACATTTTTTTACATAACTTGTATGAGTGTAATAGCCATCCCTTTTCCTGGTTGTACACTAAACTTCCGCAGGTTACTTCAGTAAAAAATTAATTTGATACAGGTTGTTTTGGGTGGGCACTACATCTACTCAAACATGGACTACTGTAAAATGGGGGGGGGGGAGCACTTGCCCCATTTGACCTTATCTAAAGGTATGAATCAATATTTGATAACTACCTGGAATTCTTTCACACCCAAGATTCCTAAGTTTCCTAACTAGATAATTTTGTCCCAAAACAAAAAAATGGAAAATTATCCATGCAATAAATATACAGTATAGGCGGGGAAGTCATAAGTCTACATAGTAATTATTTGCCATAATAAGGCTTACCATCTACAATTGTTTGCAAAACTTTTTTTTTTGTTTTTTAAATCAAATATGAATAATAAACAAATGTATTTATGATCATGTAATATGTATAATTAATTATTTCAATAACTTTGCAATAAATATTAAAACTATAGCTTGATAGTGTTTTTATTTCAATTTTTTTTTTTCACTTACTTCAACAAACAATGTGCTGTTGGCTCTTGGTAAATAAAATAATTATGAATTAGATTATTGTTTTTATAAATATAGAATTTCTTATTGCAGGTGTGTATGCAATAATTGCATTGTAATGCCTACACTAGTGGAAAGTATGTGTTGCCAAGAGGTACAGCCAATTTTGACAAAATTGGAAGCCGCAGAAAGGATGTCTGTGGCAGCTTTGAGTGTTTGAAGTGGTTTGTTTAGATTTGGATAGCATTCAAACAGCCACATACACCTACTTAGAAGACCATGGACCTGTTAATGACCAGCCTATGAACGAGTATGGAACTAAATTTGTAATTATTCGGTAATTTAGCACTAAAACTTACTTACTTAAATGAAACTAGTAATATGTAGGAGAATTTTATTTCATGTTTTTTTTTTTTTTTGACAAATTGTTTTTCAATTTCCTTTTACATCTTGAATACGGCATACATTTTTTTAGCTTAGCTTATATGTTAATATGTGATCAAAGGGAAATTTGTAAAATTAGTAATTTTTAAATCCATTTTATGGATTTTATCTTTGTAACTTTCTTTAGTAGCAAGCACACAGGAAGAGGCTAACACCAAATTACTTTTAAATGCATGTGAATCTGCAGCACAGGGTGCAACACACATTGATATAGTTTCACCAGACGCAGATGTATTTGTGTTAGTTGTCCATCGGTATCCACAGCTATCTCCCAGCACATTATTTCTCGCCGGAAGTGGAAACAAGCATCGAGCGAAATCTCTTGGTAGGGTTTATAATGCAAGTGGCACTTTAAAGTCAAATGGTCTACCAGGATTTCATGCGTTCTCCGGTGCTGACAACACTGAGAGCTTCTTTGGCAAGTGTTAATTGTCATGCTAGGATATATTCACTGAGTCAGATAATATTCTTAATGTGTTTGCAGCACTTGCAAGCACCAGTTCCCTTGAGGATACTATGATCAATATTTTGGCGGCTTATGTGTGCAGACCTTTTATGGCTGGAACAAAGCTGACGTCCCTTGCCGACCTGCGTTGGTTTGTGTTCCACAAAAAAGGAATTCAAACTGATAATTTACCTCCAACTAAAGCTGCACTTGTTTAAGCTATTCTTCGAGCGCAACATCAAACAATTATATGGACTGAAGACCCACTCCCACACCCTAGCCATAAACCTCCTGATCAGTTTGGCTGGGAAAAGGTGGGCGACACTTTTCAGCAAATTACATCAACTATTCCACCAGCACCAGATGTTATTCTGGAACTTGTACAATGTTCATGTAAGAAAAGCAATTGCTCCACAGCTTGTTGTACATGCAAAGCCAACAACATGCCATGTTTACAATATGAGAATACCTGCCAGAATCCTCATAAAGACCCAGAAATCAACGATGACTGTGATGGAGAAACGCATGACTAAACCTGTGCAGCACATGTAACATCTTACATATTAATTATATATTTATTATATAATGTGCATAGTATATCATGTTGTTGTTTTTTGCATTATTATGTTTTACTATATTAACAATTTATTTTATTAAAAATTGGTACATTGTATGTTTTCTGTATGCCATTTGATATATATTACTTTACAGTTGTATTTTGCATTATCATGTTTTGCTATACTAACTATACTATTTAATTNAGCCCCAGACATTCCCTACAATATGCAGTTTAAAAAATGAAAATCGTGTAATTAGAACCGGAGATAATTGCAATTATTTGCTAATGGCCACCCATCTTGATGATGTCATCACCAACCCCCCTGTTACAATTACTGATCTGGAACCAAAGTTCATTTGATTTAATCAGAAGAGTACACGGAAAACTGTTTGCCCCCCTACTATAATAGTAAATTGCAATAAATGATACTATGCTATAGATAGCAGAAGCCCGGGCAACCCTGGGCAATTAAAAGCTAACAGCCTAATAAATAAATTAAAAATGTATTTCCATTAAAAGCATTACCACTAAAATCTAAAATACAAAGTTAATTTTTAACTCAACTTTAGAACTTATAAATATTACAATGCCATTTTTCATAAACACACGTGTCTATTAATAACATTATTAATATTTTAAAATATAGCCTAATAGTTCACATTTGCACTAAAAATTGAAAATAATAAAAAGGGTACGATAAGGAAAAAATTTCATAATGTCTTTTTTCATAAAATTAACAAAATTACCATTTTAAAAAATATATTTGGATGTAAATATAACCCCTAAGGGTGTGTGAACCAACCTACAGACAGTATATACTGTATGCTTGGACCAAACATTTGAAGGAATAACCAGATAAGTCAATGATCAAACCATTAATATTTGTCAGCATGTTTTGTATCCCACAAATGACATTTTCTATCAACTACTGTTAAGCTGAGCATTTGTATGATTATTGATTTATTGATCAAAAATAATTTAGACCCAGGTATCAATATATTTCTGTTTACAATATTATAATAGGAAACTTTAAAAAATAAATGTTGGAGATAATAAAAATCTGTTTTCAGTTGAATTTATCTTAATAATAATAATAATAATTGTGAAAAGCCTTAGACCCAAAAGAGAATTGTGGGTGGGAAATTCAACTTAACACTAAAACATAACAAATGACTTCTAATACACATACTTTTATATGACACTTTTTTGGTAGTCAAATCTCAAGAGCCTAAATGTCAAAAGCAGCATTTAATTTTAATCACATGATTGAAAATCATGATTTACAATGCCTAATCCTGCATACATAAAAATGGATAATAGTTGTATGTTTTATAACAGTCCTAACCTTATCCCAATCTTACTAACTCTTACTAGGGCAGGCAATAAATAATTATCCCCCAACTCTATGATAATTTAAAATCAATGGGTAGAATAATCTATTGTTGAAAATTTTTACCCAACTTCTGTCAAACATGCACAGTGTGGTAGTGGAGTTTGAGACTTGCACAATATTTAATACTAGTCAAGCTTGAAACATAGTATGGGAAAATACATGCTGCTTGTGAAAATTAGGCACTCGTGTCAAATCCACTGAGTTGTATTCAACTCAACGGAGAGCAACTTGTTAAATTTTTATGCCACTGGATAAATTAGCCACTATTATGTTGCACTGAGTTTTGCACTTGATAGCCAATTAATATTTTTGATAGCTTATAGACCTATTTAAGCTATGGTACATTAAAAAAAAAAAAAATTAAAGTTTATTTATGAAAAATTAAAAATTACAAAATAAGTTATATTGGCTGGAAATATATGTGTAATGCGATAACAGCAGTCACTTTTTATTGAATTGAAGATACCACTTGTTTCATTTACAATAAGTTGAAAAGAGCTCAGTTGTCAAATATTGGCAGCCATATTGCCGTAAAAAAAATGGAAGCAGAGGCCATCTTAATGAAGAGCACATACAGTAAGTAATCCATACTGATATTTTGGTGGCCGATACTAATTAAACGTACATACATTTAATTAGTAAAGCTTTCATTTTTAAATTATATTTATTGGTAGTTATGAAATTAATTGCATGAAGTTTTAGAAGGTTTATTTTACCAAATGGATAAACTTAGAAAATCAGTTAATAACAATTAAATTGTCAAAAATTTTACACTGATAAGGAGTACTTACGAGCATGTGTCCTTCACATTCATTAATTTGGTACATACTTTATATAATAAATGACAGCCATAGAATGTATAACATATTTTCAAAAAATTTACTGTAGGCTATACGTCCAGCTCAACTACATATAGGACACACAGAAAAATAACATTGATTATTTACTTGGAAGAGCAGGAGCTTAAAGAGTCATTTCATAGACAATTTAAATAAGATTTTTTTTTTTTAATTACAAGCCAAATAAATTTTAAAAAATTAATAAAACATAGAAACAATCTAAATTGGCCTTTTTTGTTTTGTTTTGGCTATCTACTATAATATAAGATTGAATGAAGTACAGATAACACGCCATAAGCTGAATAACTGAATACATAGAGATTATGCTAAAAATGGTTTATGAATTGTTTTGATCTATTTGGAAGTGTATACCAAAAGTTGTCAATAAAGCATAAGTTTAGGAATGGACAAAACCTCATCCCTACCCCTTATTTAACAAATGTGCAAAAATCAGACTGTTGTACAAAAGCATGTAATTTATTTTATACATGCCTACAAAATGAAAAAATATCTTTAAAAACATCTAATCAAAATCAAGAAAGGGTTTAAATAGTGACTATGGCTTCAAAAGATTTCTAAATATGAACAATTTGAATATTTGTAATTTCCTTCACTCATCCGATAACATTTGTATTATAAAGAAATAATCAATCACTAAACGTATGCAAAAAATACGGATATAGAATTTGTGAGAAGTTTTTCAATGTTTTTTATAAAAATAGGTAAAAAAAAATTAATAAAAATGCACATATTTTTGAGAAAACCATAAGGACATTCTGGTAATGAAAATTATTGTTTGGCAATTTACAATATACAATGCATAGCCTACTAGTATTAAAAAGTTACGAAAGTGTAAAAATTGCTGACATTTACAGTATAAATTTAAATGTTGGCTAGTTCTTTACCATATTGAGTAATTCCAAGCAAGTTATATCGCTGCCTTATTTCAATACTAGGGCATCTTAAAAAAATGTGATTTTAACATATCTACATATTCAATTTCCACACTTTCGGCACTATTCAGTTCAATAGTCAGATAAGTTGAAATCCTGTTAGAAATATTATTATGGAAGGAATCTTAGTGTAGCTCTAATGCATATCCAATGGCTAATAAAATCTTAAACTAAGGTTTCTCAAAACTAGGAATTTTTAAGGTCCTAGTATTGAAATAGGGCAGCGATGTATAAGTTGCAAAATTGTAGATTTTTTTGATTTTTTTTTAGGGTCAGATTATAAATCCAACAACATTAAACAATATATTCGTTTCTAGTAACCCATCATTAAAACCTTATTCTTATTCTTGTTTATTTACTCCATTTGAAAAAAATAACCAAATATAAATTGTTTCAACAATTCCTCTCAAGATCCTACACAATAAATGTAAATAATATTTACCCTTAATTTTTTTTCCAGTATTGATAACTGATCAGTATAAATCATATTTTTTATTTCATGTAAAAAAAAATATATTACATAACTCATCTAATCTGAATTTTTGCATTTTGTTATTGGAAACAAATATTTTTAAGACATAAGATAAGATATAACTAATTTACATAGTTCAGATTATCAAGTTATCTTTATAAATAAAAACAACAAAACAGACACAACAATCAAGGATCAAAATTGAAAATAAATAAATGATTAGCAGATTGACATTCAACACAATTCATTAGCTCATAAGCTAATTTTGATGAAGCATTGTAATTTTAATTATCATATCACTGGTTTTGGGTTCTGAACTTTCAAGTGTAAACAGGTTAATACACAACATAAAAGATAATGTGAACAATGTTATTTGCATAGATGGTTTAATTTTAACTCTTCTTCCAACTAGCAAAAAAGTTTCATGTTCAACAGGAAGATCCATCATTTTAAAAAAATATTTTTTTATAAATGGCACTTTGCGAAGTCAAACAACTATTGTTGAGCATATATTGAGAACAAAGATTTTCAAAACACAAAAGCAAAGTCTAAATATATCAGATGATCAAGTTTTCCTTAGATTTAGTTTTAGTGAATTATAGTGTCATAATCTAAAAGGTTTCTGAAAGTAATGTAAATCTGGAAATAAAGTGGATATTGTCAAATAATCAATTTAATTGCTTTAAAGATCATAAAGTAGCCTTGGATTTATCTTTAGACTTAGGTTGTTTCTATGGAGCTGTTTATCCAAGATGAGATAAGTTTTTTGAAGCATCTTTTACATTGTTTTATGAAGCAATTTTGATGATATACAGTATATACTCGTTAAATTTTCTTGTAATGGAGTAATCCGCTTAAAGCCATTTTATTTGTTTTGACATCTAATTCCTCCGATTGACCAGTTAATGTCTCATAGTGTTGAAATCATAAATATTAACATCTTTGGAAATAATGAAAATTCTTTACTAATCATTTTATATGATGGACTTAATGTTAAACTATAATATGTTCCATATAATAAACTGAGGTCACATTCAGTCAAGACAAACAAATCAAAAGTACAGACACATAAATTCCCTGGTTATTGTTGTCCTTTTCACTGTAATATGAAGATAAACACTGACAACTTCAGCATCATTCCAAATGTTAAGTTTTATAGGATAGAAAATAAAAGTATGTCAAATATTTTCTGCAATTATTCAACAGTGCATTAATTATTTCAGTAGGTTTTATATTTTCTAATGGGACAATATACAGTATGTATTGCTTTGCTGATCCCTTAGCAATTCAACTGATGAAGTTGACCTCGGAGCCAATAAGTCTTGTGGGTGCTGGCGGATAGCTCTAATTTATAACCATATTCCAATTTCCGTGGTCCAGAACAAATTGTCTTGCATCCATGATGTTTAGCCGCTGGCCGCTTAGATGATTCTCAATCTGTTTAAACCATGTTTCTTTGGTGCCACACGTTGAGTTTTCCATGTCTCAGGTTATTGTCTCTGTACAATTTGCCAATACATCATACAATGTTGTCCAACTAGGTCAAAATTTTTAATAATTTGCAGGTAACCAAATCATAGAGAACATAAAGTTTAACAAATGAGGGAAATGTTCATACGTACACAAGTTATGAAACAATTTTTGTGGGGTGTACTTAATGTGAACTAATTAATGCATTCACTGTCCATAGGTATACCAATTTAAGTAATATCCATGAAGAAGATATGATTGTAGGATTATTATTTGGACTTCTTATCACTTTTTTTTTCTAGTTTTTAGTCTTAGTTTATTATTTCCTCTTTAGTACATCTGTATGGGATTATTGGCCCAACGATGTTGATTCACCATTTATTAGAGATTTAGGCTACTAAAGGTTTTCAATGAGGGAACACAAGCACAATATTTTTCCAAAGGTCTAAATTAATTAGTAAAGCATACATCAGGGGTTTTTATAATCCTTCTCTCAGAGCTAAATCCATCGAAACTAGTTGCAAATGCCTGGAGGAAAATTGTTACATTTTAAAAAAGTTATTTTTTAGTCCGCAAACTACAAATGATTTAAAATAACCTTTGACAATTTTAGATCAGTCAAATGTTCACACTAAACTAGAACTGTAAATTACACTTATGATAAACTGTGGCTTATATTTACATTGTTCAATATAGGAATGATCCAACACTGCATTATCAAATTACCATGTTGTTATGAAATTCCAATGTAATTTTTTTTTTTAATTTGGTATCTTGAAACTAATAACGTTTAAAACATTGTACAATCTTCTTCAAATTTAAATAACTTGTGAAATAAGTCTGAAATGGCTTTCAAAAGGTTCCAAACCCCCATAATAATCAAAATATTTTCAACATACAGTATCTTGTTTTAGACTTCAGATTGCAAAGTCTAGCAATAAAGATTTATTTAATATTAATATCCAAGTAAGTTAATCCAAGATATTTTTTTTCAGATCAAGTATCCTTTTTTTTTTTTTTGGGGGGGGGAGACTTAAATTGCAAAGTATAGCAGGTTTACAAGTAATTCATATGGAAATAGTCATTATGTTTCACCAATTACTAAGTTCAAGTCTGATTCCAAAGACTCTTAACAAACATTGGTTCATTGCACAAACAAACTTAATTTGCATACAGTGGGGTTTTTTTTCAATTCTGCAGGTTTCAACTCCATTTTTTTTTACATAATCATAGTAGGTTGTTTCTTGTTACAATCAAATAGTCAACAAGCAAAAAAATTTTTCACAATATAAAATAAGGCAGTCTGGATCAAGTTCAAATTTTCCAACATAATTAGTGGCATATCCAGAAAATTATTTTGGGGGTTGTTAAGCTTCTTTTTTTTTGTTGTTGTTTTTGGCTGTTGGAACACTTGTTAGATTACTAGCAACATCTTGATAAGTTTTTTTTTAAACACTGTTAGATTATGAATGGGCAGGGGGTTGTTGGAATAGATTTTTAAATTTGGGGGAGGGGGTGTCCAAACCCCTGAATACCCCCCCCCCCTCCTCAATACATCCTTGAACCTACTATTAAATGAATGGGAAAGGCAATCAGTTACCTGTGACAATTTACCAAAAGTTAGTTAGTTAGCTAACATTGATATAAAAAAAAAAACTCAACTTTTCCAAAACTATCCCTTTCCCAAACTTTGTCTTAATGACAATTTCAACATTAGATCTCTCAAAATTGATTTGCTGTTTCTCTTTTAATATTTTTAATGAAGTATAACGTTAAACAGGATACAACATATTTTATCTCATTGATCAATAATTAATTAATGTTCAGAACAAAGAAGAAAAATCACAAATATAGGCTAAAGCTTTTTAATACTTCGAAATCAATGTGCCATTGAAATGGAGATACAAATTAGAAACAGCAAATCACTTTAGATTGATTTGTCAATAGTCTTACTAAATTACATTATTGCAATTAACTTTTTTATTATTCACCATCTAAAGCCTGATCTTGCAGTGTTGCAACTCGATGCATGTTTCCCACAAGAACTAGTACCATATCAAAAAAAAACAATATTTAAAAAAAAAAAAATAACTCTAAAAGACATTTATAAATCACTGTTTACAATAAACTTAACAGAATTACTACTGAGAGACCTAGTGGGGAAACTCATAATTGGCAACATCACATGACAGGATCACCTGACCCAAAAAAATATTAAGCCAATTCCCTTTTGATTCTAGATCAGGGATATTTTGTTTACTTTTTAAAAAAAAATGGAATGGTTAAAACAAAATTGAAAAATGTATCAGAATGAAGTTAAAATTATTGTACTTTAATCGTATGTATTTTTTTTATTTTTTTTTGCTTAAAAATTCATTTTTTAACATCGACAAAAGTCTTTTAACATGGGATTTGGATTGGATAGGTAGATCCACAACACCTTGGTCTATATTGTGATAATAATGCAAGTTTTAAAATTATTTATTTATTCTTTCTAGAACACTTGAAATCAGACCAAATATTCCACTTTTTATAATTACAAAAGATCATCAGAGGCCACTATCTAACAGCTGGATACTTCCATTTAGTGAAGCTTTAAATCATGTGTAAATTCGTATTTTTCTGAGTCTCAGATGTTAGAATGATCATTATTGGACAATTCCATGTCATATGACCTTATACAGTGACAAATTATTGTTCTATTGCGGAAAATACAGTTTAAAATCACCCCTCAAAACAGTTAGTTTTGGGGTTCACATTTAGGTGATATGATTGTTTTTTGACAATTATTTAATGTTTATAACATATTCCAACACTTTGAAATGATTAGATTTATTGATTTTTTTTTTTTTAATTAATATTTTTGCATACGAAATTGTTAGCTACAAACTGCCTGCACAATTACTGAATGTCAATCGACCTCAAAGTCATTTTTTGGCCAACCTAGCTATAAGAAAATTGGCTGAAAATTTTTGGAAGGTAACTTTATTGTCTTGAGATGTCAATTATTTTCGGTTTGTTTGGAAGATTGACAAATAGAAATCAAAGTCATAAGATAGGAGTCAGTCTGAAAAATTTCTAAAACTTTTGATCTATTTATTGTGACTACTTTATGGCTTTGAAAACAAATTAAATTATAGATAGTAAAAAAAAACATTTTTTTTCTAATGATCTAGTAATAACTTGAATGAAAAACCATTGAAAATTAAATGTCAATTTTAGAAAATTGACATATTTTTTTTAATTATAAATGAATTTTTAAGCAAAAAAATATACAAACAAAAAAAAATCAGACTTTTATTTGTTATTTTTTTAAGGTACACTAAAGAGAATTTGGATATATATACAGTTTATAAATAAGTTTAAAAACATACTTAGGCCATGGGTACTTTTTTTCATACGTTTAAAAACGTACTTGGGCAGGGATAGGTTAAAAAATAAATTTGATCAGTTTATTATTCCTTAATAAATATTTGTGAATTTACAACATGTAATTAAAAAAATGTCTAAGAAAATTATAGGCTATAGATTTAATAATCAAATACTGTTTGAAAGAAAGTTCACCTGCCACAAGGTATTAATTTTGATACCTTGCAGCAGGAAACTTTCTTAGTAAAATGATACATTGGTAGGTAATATACAGTAAGGTTCAGTTGTCAAAAGGGCTAACAAAACATGCTACCAGACTTCATTGGCCTGTCATTGACTTCAGTGGTTTCTTTACATTCCAGAGGCTTCTTCCCTCTCCATGTGTATACATTGTATGTCAGTTCACTGATCTTAGCAGAGCTCTGGGTTTACATCACTATTTTTTTAAGGTCAATATTTGTATATTTTAAGAAAAGGTTATGTTTTATGTATAAGACACAGTATGCCATGAGTTTCTTTGATTTCTCTAGTGCAAATGCAAACCTCATGAAATCTCGTGGCAAGAGCGGCATTGCCACGAGAATATGCAAACCTGTTGGAAGTACTTTATATATCTCGAGGCATTTTGCTGCTTACCTCCGTGCTCCTTCCTATATTTTTTTATTATTACGTACGGTATATATTTTAATTATTTAAGAAAATGTTGAAATGGGTAGAAGGTGCAATTCCAAAAAAAAAAAAAATAAGCTCGAACCAAATATTATTGCTAAATGTACTTCAAAGGTAAAAGTAAGAACTATTGCAAATTGGAACTTTGATTTCGTTGATATAGTAAAGA
>PXIH01S0000578.1:12703-26479 GCA_003024985.2 Euperipatoides rowelli
TGAGATAATTTATGCATATCTGAGGTCAATATTATTTAGATAATTATTNAAATACTTATTATTGTTTGCAATTTACTATTTTATGACAATATAAGTGTGATTTATTTTGCCATTTGCACGAAATGGGTTAAACATGAAATTGTCCTTATTAATGCCAAATATTTTATCACAATTCCAATTTTTTTTGAAAGGTAGTAACATTCATTCACATTTTCGTATTGCAGCAAACAAATCAGAAGATTAAATTCAGCAAATTAAGAGATGCTGTCGTGATTTTTTTGGACGTTTCAAAAGCATTCGACCATGTGAATCATACCATTTTGGCACAGTGGATTGTTAGTTTATTTGGGGAATCTAATTTGTCACGAGGTCTTGTTAACTATGTTAAAAACAAACAAGTATTTTAGAAACAGTGGTGCTTTATTTGACTTTGTGGTGCTGTTGAGAGGTATCACTCAGGGTTCTCCCCTCAGCACCAATTTATTTGCAATTTGCAGTTTGATAGATGAGATTAATAGGACAAAGTTGGGGATCAATTTAAATTATTTATGAATAGAGGTTATGGCGTTCAATGTTCAATTACGTGGATGATATCACAATTGTCTTAAAGAATAAAAGATCTGTACCGTATATTTTTAAAATCATTGACCGTTTTTCTGTTAAGACTGGTTCTGTTTTTTATAAACAAAAGACACATGTATGCATACCTTTTTCTGGCAGATTTCTTGAGAATTAACCTGAAAAAAAAGCTTGATAAAATGTTGTGTCTGGCTTTTCCCTTTATTGGGTATGTATTAAGCTGGAAAGTTCAAGACCAATTGCTGGAGGAGTGTATATTGCTGAGCTTAAGGTTCCAAAACAAATATTTATCTCTTAAGACAAGTGTTACAATTATTAACAGTTTTCTATTTCCCATAATTAACTATTTCATGCCAAACGTAAAATTTACTAATATGTTCATTAAGAAAATTTATAGTATTTGAACAACATATTGTGGAAGACTAAGTTAATCCCGATAAGTAGGAATAATCTACCCATGCCTGAAAGCATGGGCAGGATGGGGTTACATGATCTTCACATTATTATTGATATTGTTAAGGCCAATATGTGGGTGTATTTTTGTGGTTTTTATCAAAAATTTGTAATTGAACTGGAAATTAAACCTACTGACACTCCTCCACCAATTGATACACATCCATCTTATACAGTATTGATTATGCATACAGAGAGGCGTTAGATACGATTAATGAAACATCTGTGACTAACTATTCATACAAACTATATCAAGGTAAATTGCTGGAGGACTTTATTCTAAATCCTACTTTTGTGTTATGGAATTTTTAAGTAGATATCTAAGAGTTTGTGTATTCCACCTAACTTTTTGATTTTGCATACAAATTATTATATGATTCTAATTTCACTAATACTAGATTGGTTAACAAGTATAATTTTCAGCTAGATACCAAATGTCAATTTTGTAACTTGCAGGATGATATGACACATCTTTTGTTTTATTTAACTACTTTATTGATTTAAAAGGAGAAATATCCTTAAATTTACTCATTACAACCTACTTAATTCTAATTAAGTTACGTTAGTTTAAGTTATACTGCAATATAGAGATGTGGGTTGGTTAATATTATTGGCATGTTTTACAATTTGGAAGACTAGGAACTCTATTGTTTTTAAAATCTGAAATTAAAACCTTGGCTATTTCATATACAGCAGTGTAAAAAGATTTATAAAGAAGATGGTCCATATATGATTTGCATTTTCAAAAATTTCTGTTAGTTATTTATTTGGTATAAAATGTAGGTAATGTCTGCTTTTTTTATATTTGTAAAATTTTTCTTTAGTCTATTAAAGAGATGAAGTGTTAATTTAGATAACTACTTACCTATTTGTCTTTTGCCTATTTTACTGCCCTTTCTTCATTTATTTGTTTTGTATGTTAAATGCATTTAATTATTTTTACTTGGTTTTATTTGTTATATTAGAATGTTGAATTACCTTCTACCTATTTGCCTTCCCATATATCTATCTGCTTACCTTTCTAGGTATCTAGCTATTACCTTCCCATGTAGGCCTATCTACCAGCTTACCTTACCAGCTATCTATATGTTTACCTTGCTTCTATTTACAGTACCTAACAGTATTTACCTTCCAAGGTTTACCTATTTACTATACCTTCCCACCTATCTATTTACCTTCCCAGCTATCTACCTATTAATCTTTCCAGCTATATCTACTATTCACTTTTCCAGTTAACTGCCTATTAATCTGCCCAACTAGTTACCTATTTACCTTCTCAGTTATTTACACATTTACCTTCACATTTATCTACCTATTTATCTTCCCAGCTATCTACCAATGTATCTCTCTTGGTAACTACCTAATTACCTTCCCAGATATCTATCTATTTACCTACCCTGCTATCTACCTATTTACCTTCCCAGCTATCTTCCTTCTTACCTTCCCAGCTATCTACCTATTTGCTTTCCCAGCTAGCTACCTATTTACCTTTCCAGATATCTACCAATTTATCTTCCTAGAATCTATCAATTCACCATATGAGCTATCTACCTATTTACCTACCCAGCTATCTATCAATTTACCTTTCCAGCTATCAATCTACTTTCCCAGCTATCTAACTACTTACCTTAGCAACTAACTACATATTTACCTTCCCAACTATCTACCTACTTACCATTCCAGCTATCTACTTAATGACTAACTCCATTTTCTGTGTTCTAGTTTGAAACTTTATATGACACCATTATGATAAAGAAAGCCAACTGCATACTTTATTTCTAAGTAACTCTTCCTGGCATTGCATTCATCAGTCTAGAAGATCTGTAACTTAACCAAAACAATCAAAATGACAGGATCTTCAGAAGACCTACCTCACACACCAAGCCCCTAGGCACAGCCCAACAATGTTGCTCCCACTGACCCCTCATTGTTCAACTGACTAGACAGTAAGATTCAATAATGGTTCAAGGCAAATAAGAGTTTGAAAAGTTACAATTCTTTTTCAGTTTTTCAAAGCCGGACCCAACACTCTTAAATAGCAGTAAGTTTGTCACTGCCCATGCCAAAGAAAATGTTGCAAAGTAAATTTCAACACATCAGATAAGGATACGGCAATGGAAGAGTTTATGGCATAATAGCTAAAACAAAAACATAGTTTACCCTTTGTGCCCTAGGTATGTGCTTATTTTTCTTAATGGTTAATTCATGGCTGTCTCCCTCCCCATATATATATATATATATATATATATATATATATATATATATAAATATATATATATGTTTCATCCCTTCCCTCATCCTTTATGTATTCATTCCTCCTACTAGTTTCTGCTTCCTCATCCTTAAAGTAAAGTTAGCAAAGAAAACTTGATCAAAATCAAAGGAGCAATGCATTTGATCTTGAAACATTTTGAATTACAATGTTTTTTTTTTTTTTTGCCAGCTTTATTTATTTATTTATTTATTATCTCTAGGGATCTTCACCTGAAAAGGTCTTCCTCAAGATCGGCGTTGGAGATACAATGACATAAAATTAAAAACAAGAACAAGGTTTTAAATGATCTAAAATGAACTCAATTATCATATTAACATTAATATTAACAGTAATACAAAGTAAATAATGTATTAATATATTAATAACATAGAAAAACATGATTCATTAAAAAACTACTACTATACATTTTAAGCAATTTATCATTTCTATAGTGATGACACAAGTAAGTCCTTTACCTTTTTTTTTAATACCATTATAGAGGGGGTGAGTCTGATCTCTCCAGCTAATCATTTATACTGAGTCAAAAATAAAAATTTCATTCAAATAAAGAGTTTTATGTTTTTAAAACTAATGGGAATTAAACTACTGGAATGTTATGAAATATAAGAAATAATTTCAAATAATTTATGAAGGTTCATTACCCCATTATTTATTTACAATTAAAACCTATAGATGGCAGTACTATTTATAGTATTAGAGTTCCTGTATATAGTATCTTTGTTGTAAACTTATCTGCACGAGTTACTGATAAACAACTGTTGGTTGATAGACAGTTTGGTGGAAGGAAATTATGTAAAAATGAACAAGCAGGTTTATTTCACTTATTAATTTTGATTATGTTTGGGACATAGTTTTTTTATTACCTAGTGGGAATTATAGCAGTGTTACCAACCTTTTTCAGCTCACATCCCTCTTTGAAATCGAATTTAGCCTAAAGCCTCTAAACACTAGGTAAATGCCAAAGTCTCATATCAGTGATTAAACACAAATAATACTTAATATAAATNAAAAAAAAAAAAATTTTTATTATATTGCACTTCAGTTACAATTATATTTTATTATAGATCCAATAATTAATATGTTTATTAACAGGCTTGCATAGTTATAATAAAGTATAATAAATAAAGAAAGGTTATAAGAAAATTTTAATGTGATCCTTGAATTTTATGACTTTTAACTAATTTTGCAACATCCAGAATCAATTTAGACAATAATAGTCTTTAGTCACAATGATCAACGAAATCCAAGCGAGTTGAATTATTCACTAATAATCCTATTAGCTGCACTAAATCCTTGCTCAATGATGTAAGAATATGCAAATTACTAACATTATTATATTGTCACATCTTCTCCTTCTTTCCTTTATTGGTGGAAGTAGGAAATTCAATGCCACCAACCACTTCAATATTACATTTAAAGTTTTTCTCCATGACCAACATTTGTTTAAAATTATAAATTTATTATTTTGTTAGACAACTATGTAATGTATCACCTACAATCTAAATAATGAAAATATCAAAGAATATATAGTCAATCCTAGTATCAATAATAATACACCAATTTTAATAATAACGCAGTCAGAAAACTTCAGTCACATAATAATTTTAAATGAACTTCACAGGACGTTTGTATCACAGATAGCTCATGACACACAACAATGTGTCACATGACAAAAAATTGTTACCATTAACATCCTCCTAATGAGCCTAAACCTTTCTTAAATATTGAAGTGACCTCAATGCCATTTTGAAAGGCTCTAGCTCCCTCCCCCACCCTTGCAGAGGCAACACTGCCAATGTTAGGTACTGTAACAATGTTAGGTACAGTTAGTGTCGGTGAAGCTTAGAACTGTAAATAAAAATTTAATCATGCCATGCAGTTAAGCATTATTGGTTGTTTTTTTAGTAATCTTTGCAGATAAGTTTGCCATGCAGTTGTTTATGTTCCTGCCAACATACCATTAAAATTTATATGGCAGCTAGTCATTCCAGAAACAGATCAGATCAAAATTTTTGAATATAAATCCTTCTATTGAAAAGTGATCAAGCCAAATTAGCAGATTTGGAAAGCCTTTCTGAGTTACAACATTTATATAGCATTATGGACCTGCTATATTTGTATTTTATTATTGATATTAAACAAGTTTTTTTTTAAATAAATAAATAAATAAACATGTTTTTTACTAATGGNTAGGAGAATATCAAATCCATTTCTCCTTTTTGTAAAAAAACAAACCAAAAAACCTGTCTTTTGAATGAATGACAACCTATGATATTTTAAACTGTTAATTCTTTTTGGAACATTTGGCCTCTTTCAAATGGGGCTTTTGGCATCTAATTAACTTTTGAACCTCCCCCTCCCCCCAACTTCCTTTTTTTTAGTGCTTTCTTTTTCTTGATAGTGATATATTTTATTTCAGTTTGTAATTTTGTCTAATAAAGTTTTTATTTTGTTATTGTTTTATATCTTTAATCCAACTACATAAAACAAAAAAGCCCAAGTTTGAATCCCTTCTTTCCACCTCCTAACATAATTAGCATTCTCAAATTCGTTCTTAAAATAAGGAGAGATACAAGGCTAGAAACCTTTATGTTGGCATATTTTTATTCTTTTAAGGGAATAGAGAATAAATATTTCCATTTCTCCAATCTCACCCATCATCTCTTTTTTCAATAGATAACTGCAGTGATATAGATAGATAATATTATTGAGAGGGGGAGGGTGTGTGTGAGAGATTTCTCATCTCTGAAACCTTAAATTGCCAACTCAAAACTAATTAGATATTAGTAGAACTTTCAAACCTAATGATATCACAGTAGTTATTACCAAACTTTAAGCTTATTAAGATTAGAAAGAAGATAATTACCAATTTTACTTGATTAAATAAACATGAAATGATGGGCAACACAAAACAACCAATGAAATAATCTATCCTAGAATAGGCAGTTCAAACACAAGTTAGAGCAACAAACAAAAAACAGCTGCACGGTGATTGGGTCCTTGGATCAGATCAATGCTAGAGTGGCAAAATGTTAAATTTTCCAAGTCAATATTTTGAAATTCCCACCCGGTACAAAATAAAATTCTGATCAATTTTTTTTTTTTTAATTTTCTTCCTTCTTCAATGGTGAAAACACAAAATTTCCTAAATTTCAAAAAACACAAAATTTCCTAACTTTTGGACTCTCAGAAAAGTTGTAGGAGAGGTCTCCTCCCTCCCCTCTCCCCCATCCTTAGCCAGCCCTCTGGATAACTTCCTCTAGACACTGGAACTAAAAGAGCCAAGGAAAAATTATACTCACTTTTGAAAACCTAACTAGTAAGAATTAAACTATAACTAGGCATTTAAAGGGTTAAAAATAAACACATGCATAAAAAAAAAAAAAGATCGGAGAAACTTAAGGTAAATGCTTTCATTTGCATCAAAATATGAATATGCAAGTTTTCTTACTTTATAAAGTGATGCATTTTTGTTTAATAAAATGTCAAACTTTATTAAAATTCAACTCCGAGTCTGTATGGAATATTAAGAGGGGGGATAATTTATGTAATAGTTTTTTCACCCAAATTAATAATCGACGGATAAGTTTAAAAAAAAAAAAAAATAATAGATGGGCTGCTTTTATTTTTCATTTGCTCTAAATAAACTTCTTAATTTTTTAATTTTCATTAAAAAAAATAATAAAATATATCAGTTTAAATTTATCCAATTGTTTTACCATTATGAGGATCTGCAAATATCTAACGTTGAGTGCGATTCACCGCTGGGGGCACTTTTATTTTTAGCAAATAAGTTGACAACTCCAGTCAATATGGAATGCTCTTTCTATTAATATACAAACTCACCCAGTTTGGAGTTTGGAAGAGCGTGTAAAAAGAACGGAAGTTTATGAATAGATATGCGAATATACGTTTTTCCCCCCTTTTAATACTGCTGGTCACAATAGTTTGTAAAAATCATGATTACAAATGATAAATAATTGATGACGTCATATTGACAGCCGGGATGAAGTTAGTTAACATTGGTCTGTTGTTGTTACTTTGCCAAGTTTACATAGAAGGTGAGTGCGTTTGAAATGGAAGATTCTAAATGTCTAGTTTCATTTTATTAAAACATACATATTAGTAAATTTATTAAATAATTCAAGGTGAAACCGTCTGACTAGATCGGTTCCAACTACATTTTCTTCCCCAGAATATTATGAATCAAGATTTATTAAACATTTGGAACAGAGAGAACGTTGTTTTAAAATACCATTTTTTTTTTAAATTTAAAAATCTGTTACGATCTTTATCACGACGATTTTATTGATCATATCATATTATTATTAGATAATTTTAAAAATCTTCTTTCTCGTTGGTAATCCACATGTTTAAAATGGGAGGAGGATAAGGCAAGAAATTGAAAATCTTATTTTTAGTGGGCACTATCCAATTTGTTAAATTCCTTAATTTAAATGTAGGGAATTGGACGTTTAAGAAGACTTATCTGTGGTGGGAGGAGGAGAAAAATGACTGGGGATAGAGTTAATAATTCACGTATCCAATAAGGTTTCAGGTCTGTCACAGCTGAGCTTCTTTCATGATTTTTTTTTTTTTTTTTTCGTTTTAAATAATTTCCTAACAGCTGTATTGATGCAACACAGTAGTGTTAAGCATGTTAGGAAACTGTTTTCTATATATTTACAATAAAAAAACTACAATGTTCAAAGAGAAAGTGGTAAAAGTACAATGCTCCTGGAAATTAAAAAAAATTGAATTTCGTGATTTTATTGAAAATGAGGTACTAGGAAAGGACTAAAAAAGCAAACGTTTTATTTTTTCCTGTTAGAGCAGGGATATTCACTATACGTTTCTACATAATAAATTTCTTTGGTTTCTCACTCCTTATAGAAAATATTTTGGCTTAAATATGTTTTTTTTGTGTGTGTGTGTGTGTGTGTGTGTGTGTGTGTATGTGAAAACATCTGATTTCAGCCATGTTGGCAGCCATTTTTCTCATAAAATTATACTAATGATGTGTCAGCTATTCTTTGGAAAACAATTTATTTTTGATTATTACTACATAAAACATACTAATTATATAATTTTATTCAAACACAGTAGGCCTACACCTATGTTTATTGTTTCATAATTATGCTGTACTACTAAAAATGAAAAAAAAAATCAAACAAAACACTCAATACTTATTGTCATAACCATAAGGATAATAGTAAGAAATTTAGTATTTGATTTCATTAATAAAAAAAATCATTAAAAACAATTATTGCAAGGTCACTCAAAATTGGAACATACAAAACGCATGAAGTTCAATACTTGAAATTATCTTCTTTCAATTGTAAATATAAAGTACATAATTAACTTCCAATATAAATGTATGGAAATCAGTCAAAACAAAACAATATGTATTTATAAACAATATAATTGCACTACAGGAACACACTGAAAGCTGATGGCCGTATACAATATTATTATGGTAATGTTAGGCAAACACTAATAAAATATTGAGTTGCTGTAAACACATGAAGTTAGTCTTTGCTTTCATTATCTGAGCTGCATGTTAAGATACTGTATTTTTTCTAGAATATATTTAATACAGAAAACATGTCCTGTTGATGCTGAGGGCATGCGTATGGTATCTGTTTTTTTCTGGCCAGTAGTCAGGGGTGGTTTATGAGTGGGCGCAACGGGCGCCCGCCCAGGGCCCCCGGTTTTGAGCTTATATGGTATGTACATACCTTTTGTAAGTTTTATCTATGTTAATAAACAGTTAGTGACCCTCAATTTAGATGGGACCCTACCCTAAAAATTTTTTTTGATATGGTACCTAAGTTAGTTTATACATTTTTATTAACATGTTTATTAGTCAATTTTGAAGTGCTCCACCTTTAAATAAAATANTAAGGGTTCTCATAGTCAGAATTCCAATTCCCCCCCCATCCCAAGCATTATTTTAAGTTTTTTTTAACCCTTTATCTACAGTTGGCATATGAGAGTGTGAATCTCGGCTGTGTCGTAAATAAAAGAAGTAGGCCCATGCAATTTTAAAAATGTATACTCATACGTTAGAGGCCATTTATTTATGACGCTTTCATACATTTTTATCTTTAATATAACAAAATTACCAATCAAAAGTAAGAATGCACTATAAATAACTCACAAAAGTCACACTGTTGTACTAGGAGCCACACAAACTTCAATAATGATTGAAACGACAACTCTTCTTTAGACTAGTGTCTGAAGCCTTATCTGCATAGATTACTACCAAACAAACCAACCATGTTTGACTTCACATTAAATGACTAAATAGTTAGCAGCCTTATTTTTTTACACCCCTTATTCTTTGTATAATAGACATCAAAAATAGTTAAATTGTACACAAAATCCTTTTTACATTGCACTCCAACATGCAATTTTATTTATTTATATCTTAGTCACTCTACATAATTTCCAATGAACTTTATTCCTGTTCTCTTCCACTCCGAAGATCTTGAGGAAAATTTAACTGAAACTTCAATCAAATCCAGGTCACCCCTTTCCCTTTATGAAATTCTAGTAAGATTTTTCTAAGTTTTTTGTAACTCTTGGGCAATTTTTATTAATTTTTATCTTAACTAGTGGTTTCGGCCAACCTGCATTATTCTCCAGCAAGGCTTTGCCATTGTTATAAACGCTGTTATAAACGTTAAAAAATTGAACAATTGTTATAAAAAAAATATTCATATTATTTACTATTTAAATTCATACATTTAAAATAATTGGTTAAAATAAGAAAAATATAATAATGGATTTGTTCATTTATTCAGTATTTTTTTTTTTACAACACATCTACGGTACTATTTTTTTAATCGCGTTAACGTAATTAGCTTTGCTGGAGAATTATTTTTGGAGTATTATTTTGAATTTAGAGATTCCTAATTTAAACTATAAAAGCACATAATTTAATAACAGACTTTTAAGGACCAAAATGGTTTTGAATTTATTCGGCTTTTGAATTTATTTGGAGAATATAAAATTTATAAGCTTCAAATCAACCCTTCATCAATCACTTTAACGTACCAGTAACGGTAATAAGCTTTGCTGGAGTATTACTTTGAATTTCAAGATTATTAAAGAAAACTAAAAAAAAGTACATTTTGCCATACATATTATTGGAATAAACTTTTAATTAATGACTCTTTACTTTATTATGCCCTAAATATCTAAAACATCACTTCTTAATACATTTTTATAACTAATGTTGCTTTATTATAACGTGGCTTTCAGTGCAAAGGAATTGCTGAAATAATAAATCATCACACAAGAAGCAAGCAACTTCTTGCTGCAATAAAATTCATTTAATGCATGATTGTATTTACTATATATTTCAGAATGGTACAACTATTGTTCATCTGACTGCAAGCAGATGTCGCAACATCCTAAAATTTTCACGTGACCCAATTCAGTGTTACTTTAAAAAAATACATTTTCTTATTGATATAACAATTTCATAAATTTAATCACTAGAATTTAATTAAAAACAAATGAATATTTATGAAATGTCTATTGTAGTAGAATTGGTTTCTTTTTTCTTTATACAAACAACCGCATAATACAGGTCATAAAATGGCATCATTAATGTAATAGGTACCGATCAGTATTTTTTAAGTCACATATATATCGTCAAAGCAAACATATTGTTCGCTGATAGATACACTTATATGCATTTGGTCATGTAACCTTGTGGTTCTGGTTATTTGTACCATATGCTAATAAGCAAATATAGCGTATTAACATTTTAACAAAATTAATAATCTTTCGTGTTTTATTACTCGATCAAACTGCTAATAAGCCCTGCTGCAGAATACTGCAGTTTTGCCAAGGTTTCAATTTTTATATTAAGATATGATGTATTAAAATTTATAGCAATTTTTTTTAATATATTTTTATTAGGGACAGCTTTTTTTACTTTATATAGTAAATCTAGGGCAGTTGTGTACAACCTCTGATATTTTTTTTAATAGCAAAAACAGTTAAAGGATTTAGAAATTCTGATTGTTATAGTTACCTAGTAATTTTTATAGTTAATAGAATTTATTTCATAAAATTTAAAATATTTTTTTTTTTATAACAATATGATTTTATCTATGAGAGCAATAAACGCTGCATTAATGATGTCAGCTTAAGTCATGTGAAACGCTGTATTAATGATGTCAGCTTAAGCCTAGTCATATGTATCCACAGTCAACTTTATTATCTTACCCAAATTTTTATTTATTTGAATCATTAACCTTTTTTCTTCAAATTGTTAATGTTGTTAGTACTTATGTTTACCCTTTGGGCTTTGTCATCTTAGTTTTATTCAATTCAGGCATTGTGTGATAGTATAGTATAGTATATGTTTATTAAATAAATTAAAATTACAAGGAATATGTATACTCTAGCCCAGTTGTGGATATGAGTAAGCATTACAATAGGGATAATGATGGTTTATATATAGATATATTAAAAAAAAATTATAATAAAACAGTACCATATCAAAACCTATTGCCCTATTAATTATTAACCCCTTTTTTTTCCTTCTTTTCACCTCCCCCCTTCCCCTCCCAATATTACAAATATAAAAAAAATTATTAAAAGTAGATCAAACTAGAAAGTAATTTCTCCCGCATTTATCATGGTTATCATGGAATTAACAGGTGATTTTGCAAATCTAGCTGTTCTGATATGATTCCTGCTAAGTTTGTTGGCATTTCTAGTAGAAATACCTGAGATTTCCTTATTGGAGGGAGGTAAAAGAGATGGGAACAAGGAAAAGAATTGCTTAGAAAATTTAGAGATTAATTGTTTTCTTCTTTGCTCTAAGGACAAAATGCCACAATCAATCAATTCCCGATCATAACTAGTATAATGAACTCCCTTAATAATTTTGAATGCTCTTTTTTGCACCGATTCAATTTCAATAATTTGTTTTTTTTTTGTTAGAGCATTACCCCAAACTGGAACACAGTATTCCAGAGTAGGTCTAATGAATACCAAAAAAAGTTTTGAGCATTAAATCCACTGAAGCACCAATCTGTTTCAATTTAAACAATATAAAGAAAGATTTATAAGCTTTGGATGTTATATGATCTGTATTAATGTCCCATTTTAAATTATGCTGTATATAAACCCCCAAAATTTTGGCAACATTAACAATGTTCAATTGAGTATTTTCAATGAATATATGGTAGATATTTAAATGTAGGCCTACTCTTTGCATTTGATATAGAGGTATCTCTATTCCAATTCTCATTATATCTCAACCTCTTTTAAGTGAGTTTGTCATTACACAGTATACTTCACAATTAATTACACACCCCCAATGTTTAATTAAAAAAATTAATTTTTCCTCCAACGGGAGAAGAAATGTATTTTTTTGTGTTTACTTTAATAAATTAATAATAATAAATTGATAATAAATACACCAGAAACAGGTTCCTAGATGTTAAGAAAAACAGCGTACCAGGAAAAAACCCAAGGCAAGCTGTTATAGCTTAGGGAAAAAATCCTTTCCTTAACTGCCCTAGCCGGGGATCGAACCTGTAACCCTCGGCATATGTCTCATGTTATTCGAGCAGAAACCCACTCAACCACAGAACCGAGACACCCCCACTGTTTATATTGTCTTTATTTTAGATGGATTCCCAACTTCTCTTTTTATCTCTTTGTGGCTGCCATACCAGTTACTTCTTGTTAGTCTTTTTTTTTAAGATAGTATAGGGGTAATTTATTTATTTATTTACATTTGATATTTAGCAAGATAGGCTGTTAAAGTGTAAACATTTCTAACTTTTCTGGATTACTTTCGTGATGACCTTGTGTGGGGATTCGTCCAGTGTATCCATTGTCCTTGTGTTTAGAATGTTTATGGAGATTGAAAAGTTGGAATATGTGAGGTTTTTTTGCCTTGCTATAATCATAATTATTTTGAAGAGGGTAACAGTTCTATAATATACACGTTTGAATGCTCTTTGCTCTGTTCTTTATAATTATAAATTTAGCTCGATTATATAACATGCATTTATACTGACACTGTACTCTTAAATATATGACAGATGTATGTTCTCAAACATTATTTTAGAGTTTGGCACCTTACATATCAACTCTGCAAAATCCAAGTATTGGCAGTCAAGTATGATGCCTTATCTGGTCTGTCCCCCCTCTAAGGAATGTGTAGGCCAGGAACCATGATTTCTAGGGCAGTTGTGTGCAATCTCTGATATTAATAGTATGCACTATACATTATGGATTTAGTGATATTGCACCAAAATTTTGTCATTGGTGCAGTATTATATTGATACCTACTGTATACATAATTTTCTCCAAAACTTCTGAGTAAAGTAAGAAAAAGATACTGTAGATAGATGGATAGATAGATAGATAGATAGATAGATAGATAGATAGATAGATAGATAGATAGATAGATAGATAGATAGATAGATAGATAG